>PVKN010035611.1:0-11606 GCA_004027915.1 Capromys pilorides | reverse complement strand
AAAAAAAAAAAAAAAAAAAAAAAAAAAAAAAAAACATTAGCCAGGCGTGGTGATGCACACCTGTAATCCTAGCACTTAGGAGGCCAAGGCAGGAGGATCGGTGTGAGTTGAGACCAGCCTGGGATACAAAAGTGAGCTCAAGGCCAGCCTGAACTGCATAGTGAGACCCTGTCTCAAAAAGACAAAAAAAAAAAAAGTGATCCCACTCAGCAGCTTGGCCTGTGACCCCATTTGGAGTGGGAGCTACTGCTCAGGGAATTTCCCAGGCTAGCATGTTAGGCTCGGTGGATTGAGAGCTACTGGTTTCCTGGAGGGGACATTTCTAAAGGGCTTCCCAACGCATCACACCAGCTGCCTTCCTGATCACTCAGGACTCCCTGTCCCACTAGACAGCAGGCCTACAAGAGAGGCCGGTGCTGTTAAGGGTAACGGAACCTGACTGGGAGGCACCAGAGGGACAGAACTGCACGTGATGCTCTGGAGCTAACCACACAAGAGTTTTTATTTTTTTATTTTTTTTGGTGGTACCAGGGATCGAACGTGGGACCTTGCACTTGCCAGGCAAGCATTTATTCCATTGAGCTATCTTCTTAGCCCTGATACAGTTTTTAAAAACAAAGTCAGTACTCATGGAGCACACTTAGCTAATGGCAATGAAACAGCAGTGAGACACTTCAGGAATAAATGTCACTTCTGAACTGTGTTTTCAGAAACATTAAGGGAAAACACTATGATGACAACGCTTAGAACACTACAGCCTGGAAAACCCTTACAGTCTAGCATGGGCACTGGGGACATGCCAAGATGCCCAATTGCCTGTATAAGGGGTGCGTTGGAAGGATGAAATAAAAAAGGGAGCCACATTTAGTAATGCATGAAGGAGGCTGGGAGGTCAGAGTCTCAGCATGGCAGAGACAAAGACACCTGAGCCAGCCACTGTTAATTGGATGTGAGCAATGACATGAGTGGCTGGTAGAAGACTCAGGCCACGGATAAACTAGGGAAGACTCAGTGGGCCAAAGTGATCCCATGCTAAGAAGGCTCTTGCTCTAGAGTGCCTTTTAACCTTGGTGGTCTTACTCTAGTCTTAACTGTGTGGAGAGGATGACCCACCCCTAAGAGTTAATGGAAAAATCCCAAAAGGGTGACAGGATAATCCTAAACCTCCATTTGTCCCTTAGGGAAGTATGCAATATTAGCCATTGTGAATTTGTGGTCCCCAGCACTTAAGTATCTTGTCAAAGTGACAACCAGTTTTGCCTCTGAGTTAGCTATCCTAATACCAATAAGTGAATACTTTCTTCCTTGGTACCAGGGATCAAAGTGAATACTTGCTTTGTTAAGAGAAATCAAGCCAGGCATGGTGGCACAAGTGTGTAGTCCTAACACTCTGAGGCTGGGGCAGGAGGACTGCCATCAGTTTGAAGCCAGACTGGGTTATACAGTGCTCTATTGAGACAAACAAAAACGGAAAAAAAGCAGGCAGTCATCATGGGATATTATTGTAAGAACACATTAGGAGTCTAAATAGCAGTTAATGTGGCTCCAGTTACATGTAGAGTGCGCTCTCTCTATAGGTAGGTAGGTAGGTAGGTAGATAGATAGATAGATTAGATAAAATAAGATAGATATTCTTTTAAACTTTACAGCAGACTAAAGCGCCTGCTTAGGCAGAGCGCAGTGGTTGGGGTTCCATCCCTGGTGTGGTGTGGCATGCTGGCCCCGTTCCTAGAGCGTGCTGAGGAGGTGATTGAGACTAGGCCTGCTGGCCTACACCTGTAATCCCAGTGTTTGGGAGGCCGAAGACAGGAGATTCACTATGAGTCTGATCTACTTAGTAAAACCCTGTAGACTCTGTGCTAAATACACACATGCACACACACTTTACAACTTAAATTCACCGAAATATAATCATTTGATCTGCTTTTCTTTAGAACTGCCTTTAGTTAATAACTCAGGAACTCCCTTTTCCATTACTTTCCACTCAAAAACTTCACTGGCAAAAAGTCTTTCCATTAAAATGTAAAAAATAGGGAGAAATTAATATAATTAAAAATATATGTATATAAAAATACATGTGTATAAAAAATACATGTGTGTAAAAAAACACATGCATGTTACAAAAAACAAAAAAAGTACATTCATAGTTAAAGGTGGGGAAGTGCTACTGGGTAGCCTATTTAGTCAAGTTCAGAAGTTTTTCTGCCTGGTTTGGTAGCCCACACTTATAATCCCAGCACTTGGGAGGCTGAAGCAGGAGGACTGCTGAGAGTTCAAGGCCAGCCTGAACTGCATAGTGAGATCTTGTCTCAAAGAGACCAAAAAAAAAAAAAAAAAAAAAAAGAAAGAAAGAAAGAACAGTAAAGTACAACATGGGTTTTCTAGCTATTCCCATAATTCTGGCTCAGCACTAGCATTTAAATTCAAATTTCCAGCCCTTTAACTCTCCTCTGGCCTTTTCTCAGAATAAAGCATGACGGGAGAAAGGGTCCTGTCTTTGCTATTTACAACAGAGAATATGGGGCAATGGAACTATACCACTTTCATTCCTTATAGGTGTTAGCTCCAAATACATACAGTCATTGCTACATAGTCAATAAAAAGCAACAAGTGGACTTGACATGGAAAGAACCAAAAAAAAAAAGTCTACACTTGACCTGGAAGCGTAATAAAAATAGTTGAAGATATCAATGAAGAGGATTTTTCTTTTGTCAGTACAGTGGTTTGATTGAGGAAAAAATTTAAAGTCAAAACCACAAAATTCAGCCAGGCGTGGTGGTACACAACCGTAATCCCAGCACTTGAGAGACTGAGGCATGAAGATCAGTGCGCACTCGAGAGCAGCCTGGGCTGCAAAAGTGAGCTCAAGGCCAGCCTGAACTGCCTGAGACCCTCTCTCAAAAAGACAAAAAACAAAACAAACAAAAAGACACAAAATCCTATAAAGTATAGGAAGTATTCTGAAAGCTTCTGAACATGGGTCACAGAAATCTTTTCAGATGTTCATGCTGACTCAGCCACTTGGAAGGCTCAGGGGTCTGGCTCAGCAATGGGGTGCCTGGCCTCACATGCAGGGCCTGGGCGCAATGTCCAGTGCTGCTAAATAAACGAACTTCACCTTGATGCTCTTTTTTATTTTTTTTAATGTATTTGGAGCAGGGTCTCACTATGTGGCTTCGATTCCTGGTGATCCTCCTGCTTTTGGCCTCCCCAGCACTGGGATTACAGGTGTGCGCCACCATGCCCAGACTCTGGCTGGCTCAGCCCACCCTGGTGGTGCCAGGGATCAAACCTTGGCTCTGTGCTTGCCTAAGCAGGCACTTTAGCCTGCTGAGCTATCTCGCTGGCTCTGGTCCTCTTTTTCTATAAAGAACAAAGAAATGACTGGCCCTTCAACTGAAAATATAATAAAGTAGTAGGGAGATGCTGTCAGGTGCAGGTGGGCCTGTGTTCCTTCCTATACCAAGTGTCACTTGGGAACACAGAATGAGGAACGAAAGGGAACACAGAAGTCCAGTGAGGGCTCCAAGTCATGGCAGGCTATGTGTGAAAGGGTGAACCTCACTTGCTCTGGCTGCTTCATGTGGATTCTCTCTTGACACAAAAGTTGGCCAGTTTTGAAATGGCAGAAATTTATTACATGACACTGTGGTTAGGGAAGTTTTGCTTCTATGTCTACTGCTTTAGGAAACACAAAACTATTTTCACTGCTCTGCCAGCATTTCCAGATTCTAATGAAATGTCTTCTAATACAATTGACCCCAGCACACTCCCGGATATGCTCTGAGCCCTCCAGTCAGCCGAGGTAGCATAGCAGGATGAAGCAGGCCTTACTATCCACTGCCAACCCCAGGGGCTGGCACTACAGACTGCAGTTCCAGCAGGTTGATAAGAGAAATGAACGAAGCACAGAGCTTCAGCCGCCCCAGCACCACTCCCACCACTGGCCAGCTCAGAGCTGCCCCAGGGAGTTTCTCCTACAACCCAGAGCTGGCCAGCCTTACTGTAGCAGCTGCTGCCAGCCTGCCTGTGACAGAAGCTGAAACCAAGACAGAGGGGTGGGGGCAGGGAAGCACTGCCTAAAAGTGGAGAACTAAGCTGGAAGGTCTGACCCAGCTGTCTGAGCAGCTGTCTGAGGCTTGGACTGCCGGAAGTCTTTCTTCATAAGGGTGAACAGGTGTTTGGCCCAACCCCCACATCTGTTCTCTTTGAATCCATTTAACTTGGGTTTGGCCTCTTGAAATGGAAAAAGTTTGATATTAATTAAGATACTTTTAGCTGCAAGTAAAAGAACACTTGACTAAAAATGGCTGAAATTATAGGTGTTTGTGGTCTGCCAGAACAGCAGCTCCACATGGTACTGACTCCACAAAACAGCAATGCAATCCAGTATCTGGACTGCTGTCTCCACTTTGCAACACTCACCATTTCTTTGTCCTTTTAACCCCTTTTGTAGTACTAGGATTTTTTTTTTTTTGAGACAGGGTCTCACTATGTAGTTCAGGCTGGCCTTGAGCTCACTTTTGTAGCCCAGGCTGGTCTCAAACTCACACTGATCCTCCTGCCTCAGCCTCCCGAGTGCTGGGATTACAGGCATGCGCCACCATGCTCGGCCTTGTACTACTAGAGATTGAACTCAAGGCCTTCATGCTGAGTTCATCTCTGATTTTTTTTTTAATTTTTTAAAATTTTGAGACAGGTCTTGCTAAGTCACTAAATTGCTCAGGCTGGGTTTGAACACCATCTTCCTGCCTCAGCCTCCCAGAGGGCTGGAATAATAGGTATGTGCACCATGCCCAGCTCCGGCTTTTGCCTTTGAATCACTGTAGCTGCAGGTGGACACCCAGAGCTCCAGGCATCACTTCCTCGACCAGCAGAATTGCAGGAAGGAAGGGAACTGTTCTCATTTCTATCAGGAAGGAAATGTTTTCCAGGGGCCATCACCCAGCACACTTCCCTCTACCGTCACCGACCAGAATGGACTTCATACTCACTGCCCACCACCCACTGAGGAAAGAGTGCAATGGCCATGAAGACAGAGACCAAACTTTAACTTTTCTTTTTCCCCCTTAGGGACCAGCGTTATCCCCCAGCGTGCCATGCTGGCCCTGCCCCCAGGGCATACTCAGACAGCAACTGAAACTGGGTGTGTTGGTGCAAGCCTACAATCCCCAAGCTTGGGAGGCTGAAAACAGGAGGATCACTATGAGTCCAATCCTTGTAGTGAGACCTTGTGCTAAATACAGTACAAATAGGCTGGGCATGGTGGCGCACACCTATAATCCCAGCACTTGGGAGGCTGAGGCAGGTGGATCAATGAGTTCGAGACCAGCCTGGGCTACAAAAGTGAGTTCAAGGCCAGGATGAACTGCATAATGAGACTCTGTCTCAAAAACAAAGAGACAACGGCCAGGTATGGTGGTACATGCCTATAATCCCAGCACTTGGGAGAATGAGGCAGGAGGATCGCTAGGCGTTGTAGCACACACAGTGAGTTCAGGGTCAGCCTGAACTACAAAGTAAACCCTGTCTCGAAAAGTCAAAGAAACTGACCACAAATTATAAACGCCTTTGAAGTGTTTTTCTTAAGTGTTTACCAAATGCCTCAGGATAATAGGTATTAGCTGTTCAGGTTATTTTCAATGCATCTTATAGCAGGAATGTTAGCAAGCAACATTCCCATTTCAGAGCTAGGGAATTATTTTGTTAGGTTGTTAAAATCTGATAGACAAGGGACAAGAACTCTGGATAGAACTGGTTTCCTTCTCAGGACTTAAGATCCACACTAGAGTGGTGACTATAATACAGGACCTGCAGTTTCCAAGGCTACAATTTGACTGCCGAGCAGAATCTGATCCTTATGGGGCTGGGGAGATAGCTCTGTGACACAAGCGCGCAGTGGGTCCAAAGCCAAGAGTGGAGGGAGGATCAGGGTGGCAGGAAGGCAGGCGACGACGAAGGGGAGAGAGGCTGGTGAGCAGTCTGGAGGCTCCTGTGCAGAGCTCAGCTACGGGGCTCGCCTCGGCAGCACATATACCAAAGCCAATTCCACCACTTTTTGGCCAGCCTTGGCGATACAGTGAGTTCAATGCTGGCCTCAATTGCATAGTGAAACCTTGTGCACCCCAAAGAGAAAGATAAAACAATACATAGTCAACTACTATACCTTAGGCACCCTTAGTAAAACCATGTACTGTGCCTCAAGCATAACCTGAAATATGACACTGATTAATGTCCCTGCTTCTGCCTTCAATAAATTAATTACTCAATGAATGTGTTGACAACTGTTATTATACAGATTCACCCACTCCACCTAGGAACTAATTATCTTTCTTTTTTTTTTGTGGGACTGGGGTTCGAACTCACAACCTTGCACTTGCCAGGCAGGTACCTGTGCCATGGAGCTATCTCTCCAGCCCCTGGAACTAATTATCTTAACAGCTGCTACAGGAAACAATACAGTAAGTGGCTGCCTCCAGCTAACGTTAGGGAGCCACTGCTCCACCCTAAACTAGAAGGTCAGTGTGCTTAAAGAACAAACGGAAGCAGCTCAGGAACAGCGCCTGTGCCCAGGCCAGCAATCCAGAGGCTGAGGCGGGAGGACTGCCACATGTTCAAGACCAGCCTGGGCTATGCAGGGAGAACTTGTCTGAAAACAAAAACAGAGAGGGTCTGGGGCGGGGACAACAGGTGGTTACCGTCTCTACCTTTCTCATGGGGTCGCTGATCAGCACTTACCCAGAGAAACAACAGCAACGCTCTCTGGCAAGAAATGCAGTCTGTACCTGATGAGTAAGTGCACCAATATGATGCAGATAGCTGTGGGGGAAAGAAGATATTGTTTTAAAAGCCTAGTTTTATAAATAAGTAAATAAATAAGTGCCCAGTTTTGAATAGAAAACAAGTTCAAGGCAGCGGTTCATCTGCGGGGCCATCAAGGTGGTAAACAACTGGCAATGACATAGTCAACATCTTAAGTATTTTTATTGTCCTTTTTTTAATTTTCATTTTCTTAATTAAAAAAATTTTTTTTTTCAGGACCAAGGTTTGAACTCATGACCTTGTACTTGCCAGGCAGGCACTTGTGCCACAGAACTTTCTCCCTGGCCCCCTTTTTTTATCTTTTTTTTTTTTTTTTAAATTTTATTTATTTATTTATTTGTTTGCTTGTTGTGTTTATTTGTTTATTTATTCATTTTGTGGCTGGCTCAGCCTGCCCTGGTGGTGGCGCTGGCGCAGCATGTGGTACTGGGGATCGAACTGCAGTCCCCGCAGTTGCCCGAGCCCTCCTAAGCAGGCGCTTTAGACCACTGAACCATCTCGCCGGCCCCTGTCCTTTCTTAACTTAGAGGTGGAACAGTATTATACTTTTTTTTTTATAATATATTTTATTTATTTACTTATTTGCATGGTACAGTGTCTTGCTATGCAGTGTGGCTGGGTTGGCACACTGGGGCCAGCATGGCATGTGGTACCTGGGATCGAACCTGGGTCCTTGCACTTGCCAGGCAGGTGCTTAGACCACCACGCTATCTCCCCAGCCCAGTATATTTTCTTTATATTTCTTTGTATACCTGAACCACAGTTCTCCAGTGGTTACTCTTTTAAATTGTAAAACCTAGTGCAACCCTTTACCATTATTCAAAATTTCCTGACTATAAGACACGACCCTTTTTTTTGAAAGAGGAGGTCAGTGAAATCACTTTTTCATAAATCCAATTGCAACAGATCATGTGGACATGAAACATTTTGCACTGTGTAACTGGTGCTCTTTTAACACAGAAGTAAGGGTATTTGACAAATTGGAAAAAGTAAAATCTTTGGTTTGATGACAAGAACATTAAGAAAATTTATTTATTTATTTTTGCGGGACTGGGGTTCAAACTCATGACCTTGCACTTGCCAGGCAGGCACTTGTGCCTCACAGCTATCTCCCTGGTCCCTACATTAAGAAAATTTAAAGGCGAGCCTCTGCCATCCCTAGCTGGCTACAGCAATTACCAATGGTGCCTCATTAGCACCCTAACCTCCTCTCACTGTATAGGAGAAAAGCCGCTTCGGGATGCCTCAGCCAAGGATTTACTGCAGCAGTGGGCGCTGAACTGCAGAGTGCTCTACCCCACCCCCCGCCTCTCACACAGGGGCAAGAGCGTCTGACTTCCTTCACAGGCTGCTATCATAGACAAAAACGAGGCCCAGCACTGGGGCATATGCCTGCAATCCCAACAGTAGGAAGCTGAGACAGGAGGATCCCAAGTTCAAGCTCTGGCAACTTAGTGTTTTAGCAAGACCCTGTCTCAAAAAAAATCTATTTGAAAAAAAGGCTTTACTCAAAAATTTAAAAATTAGAAAAAGTGTCCTTTTGCCTTAATTCCCAAAGTGAGTCCATACTCCAAATGTCAACTTACGTACCTCCTCCCTTTATTTGACACCTAGAAGGCACACTACCTCAATAATCACAGTATCAACTTAACAGCAGTAAATATAACTTTTTCTCTTTTTTTTTTTTTTTTTTGGTCTTCTTGAGACAGGGTCTCACTCTGCACTTTAGGCTAGCTTTGAGCTCACCATGTAGCCCAGGATGGTCTCAAACACCCAACGATCCTCCTGCCTCAGCCTCCTGTGAGTTGGGATTACAACTGTGAGCCACAACACCCAGCTATAACTTTTTTTTTTAAGGAAATATTTTAAAAATCTGCATGGCTGTTAAGTGGCTGCTCTCAGAACCCATACTAACAAATCAGATTTCATCAATCCCACCAAAAAGTACCAAGAGGCCAGGCAAGGTGGTGCACGCCTGTAATCCCAGCACTTGGAAGGCTGAGGCAGGAGGATCAGTGCAAGTTCAAGACCAGCCTGGGCTACAAAAGTGAGCTCAAGGCCAGCCTGAACTGCATAGCAAGACCCTGTCTCAAAAAGACAAAACAACAAAAACCCCAGGATCCTATGAGATGAAAACAAAAACCACCCAGTGACCCCTAGAGGCCAGGTTGAAGATCAGAAGAGGAGACAGCGCAAGCACAGCTGAGCCTTTCCTTACCCCTAAGGCTCTGGGCAGGACTCCATCTGGAAGTACTTACTGAAAGCTTCGGGTTGTGCCCGGAACTAGACAGTGCAGTGGGTTAGCTCAGGGTCATCTTAAATGCACCACTCCCTGAAAGCTACTCTGGAAGTCCTATGGGCTGCTTCTCACTCTCCCTTTGTTTGGTTTTTTGGCGGGACCGGGATTGAAACTCAGGACCTTGCACTTGCCAGGTAGGCACTTGTGCCACAGAGCTGGAGCCATCTCCCCGGCCCCTCACCCTCCCTTTACAAAACAGCTTTAAAAAGCCCCACCTTTTACATGCTTTAGCACAGCACGCTGACAGCAATATACACAGACTAACAATACATAATCCTAAAGGTGACTTCGGATTTCTTAATTGAGGAAATGTTTTTCTTCTTTGTATCCAACTATAAACAAAAAGAAACAAACAAAAAAGAAGTCCTTGATTCACAAGGTAAAAAAATTTCTAGGGTGTGCCAAACCTACTTGGGATATTGTACACTTCTGGCTTGGGTCTGCTTTTGGTATTCAGTTTTGAAGTTTTGGGCCAGGAATAGGCTCAGCAGCACAAACGTCTACCTGGCAAGTGCAAGGTCCTGAGTTCAACTGCCGGTACCAAAAAAAATAAGTTTTAAAAACCCTATGAATTGGCTAGGCAGATAGCTCAGTGGCACGAGTGCCTGTCTGGTAAGCACAAAGTGCTGAGTTCAATTCCTAGTACCAAAAAAACAAAAACCGTGTAACTTGAAGCCTGTTATAATGATAATGCCCATAATCCCAGCACTGGAGAGGCTGACACAGAGCATCCTGGGCTACAAGGTGAGTTCAAGGCCTGCCTGAACTGCATAGTAAGACTGTCTCAAAAAGATGACAAATAACCATCCGATGACACATAAGCACATAAGGATGACTCCTACTTTTATTATCTGTGGTTCCGGGGACTGAACTCAGGACCCTGTGCTTGCCAGGCAAGCGCTTATCCTACTGAGCTATCTCCCCGGCCCCCTATACTTTTTTTCTTTTTCTTTTAGTGTATTTGGTGCAAGGTCTCACTACACTGCTCAGACTCATAGTGATCCTCCTATTTGCAGCATCCCCAGCACTGGAATCACAAGCATGCACTGCCTTGCTGGGTCTCGGCACCCTGGGTGGTGTCGGTACAGCACGTGACGCCCAGGATTGAACCCTGGTCCCTGTGCTTGCATAAGCAGGTGGTTAGTCTGCTGAGCTATCTCGCTGGACCTGAATTCTACATTATACTGTTGTAATTACTTTATCATTTATCAGTCTGGATACAAATGTAAGTTTCTTTTCCTCAAAAACCAGTCCTAAGAGATGTCAAAGAAACATAAAATGAAAATCCAGTTCTATCTTTTAATCTTTTGAAAAGATCTAATCTAATTAGAAAGATGACCTGGGTATTATTTTTTTTTAAAGCAGCAAATGTCAACATACCAACTTCACTTTCTAGGGGTTTTTTTTGTTTTGTTTTTTTATGGCTGGCTCAGCCTATCCTGGATGTGGGGCTGGCGCAGCATGTGGTGATGAGTATCGAACTAAGGTTCTCGTGGTTGCCTAAGCTTGCCTAAGCAGGCACTTTAGACCACTGAGCCATCTCACTGGCTCCACAACTTCACTTTCAAACCAGAGTTTGGACTTGAGTCAAACTCTTTTAAGTTCTTTCTTCCTCACCAGCTAGTCCAAAGTGATTATGTAGTTTTGTCTGAGTACTTCTGTCCAAAACCATTATCTATTGTCTCCTGGAGTTTCTGTGTGATCTGTGTGGTCTTGGACACTGAACGCAGGGCCCATGAATTAACCTATATTCCAAGTCTCCGCCTCCTTTAAATTCTGAGATAAAGTCTCACCAAGCACCTCAGTTGCCCAGACTGGGCCCAAACTTGTCATCCTTCTGTCTCAACTAGTCAGTTTCTGCCTCTGATCTAAACCTCTGACAACCTAGATATCGTCCTCTAGTCTCTCACCATCCAGGCTTTCCAATTCTTTGACATCTCTGGGCTTAAATTTGCTCACCCACTAAAGGAGAAAGGGCAACTAACATTTTAAGTTTGAATGAATCCATTTATATTAAATTACATAAGAATGGGGCCGGCGAGATGGTTCAGTGGTCTAAAGCGCCTGCGTAGGAAGGCTCAGGCAACTGCAAGGACTGCGGTTCGATCCCCGGCACCACATGCTGCGCCAGCGCCACCACCAGGACAGGCTGAGCCAGCCACAAAATAAATAAATAAACAAACACACACAACAAGCAAACAAATAAATAAATAAATAAAATTTAAAAATAAAAAAAATAAATTACATAAGAATGTAGTTTTCAAAAGTAAGTAAAGAGCACTGGGGAGAGAGTACAGTAGAATAAGTGCTTGCCTGGCAAGCACAAGGTCCTGAGTTCAATTCCTGGCCCCGCAAAAATAAATAAATACGTAAATAAATACATAAATAAATAAAAATTTCAGCCAGGCATGGTGGTTCATGCTTGTAATTCCAGCACTTGGGAGGGTGAGGCAGTAGGACTGTGCAAGTTCGAGACCAGCATGGG
>PVKN010035610.1:0-11596 GCA_004027915.1 Capromys pilorides | reverse complement strand
GGGTGTGTGTGTGTTTCTCAACACATTCTCACTTGCCCTCATTCTCCACAATAACTCGCCGGGGTGGAATATTACCTTTTTCACCAACGAGAGGACAACTCCCAAAATCTTAGGTAGAGAGCCAGCGTTTGACGTTTGGTATTTCTGACATTTTCCGCCCTAACCCTTGACCTCTATGAGGCTTCCAGAGCCAAAATAGCTATTGTTGAGAAACCCCAGGCCCAGATCCATCCCATCCACCAGCCATTCTTTCACTGCACATTCATTGAGCCCCTGAAGTGCTAGGCACCACACACACACACACACACACACACACACACACACACACCCAGTCACCCAGTGCTGGGCATCCGGCTGTGAACCATGCTGCCAGGCCCAGCGTGGACAGAGCTCTGTTGTATGGCCTGCTCCCAGGAGACTGCGATAATGTCGACAGGATGAAGTGGCTCTAAAGGAAAGGGAGAAGTCTGAAAGTCCCTACCTAGCCTCACCTTAGTCAGGGATTGTGTACCTGCCTAGCCATGCCCTGCTCTGCCTGAGAAACTGTCCCATCCCCTCTAGGAGGCCAGGGCGCCTGGCTTGCTTAGCAAACAGGCATGTGATAGTCTTCCTAACACCAGGAGGACAAAAGACGCTCCCACACAGGGCCCCCCTGAAGAAACCAGAGATCTGCAGCTCCTCTGGGATGGGACTGTGCAAGCAAGCCAAGTGGCTCCTTGGGTTACAAGTCTTTGTCTGCAAGCTGTGGTATCCAGTGTCTGCCAGGTGCCACCGCTGATGACAGAGATGAAAGACCCACAGCTCCACTGTTCCTCTGCAGCCAGCCCTGCCTCCATCTCATCTCACCCTATTGGCATCAGGCTTCCCAGGCAGAGCCCACAGTACTGGGGTTTTTGCTCTTTGGCCTGTGACGTGCAGGGTGGTGTCTTTATATGTGTAGGCGTCTTAAGCAAAACTGGGCAGGGCTGGGTCATGCAACTACCTGAGCACCCAGCACAGACTCTGGCACAAAGCAGATGCATGTTTTTCCAAATGTCTAAGAATCTCTAAGAGGTGCTCCTTTTAAAAAAGGAGACTTGGGGATGGGGATGGATTCACTGGTAGAGGACAACATGTTTAAATGCACAAGGCCCTGGGTTCAATACCCAGCTCAGCTCCCCAAAATGGTTATTTTCCTTTAACCTGTATGCACCCATTAAGGTACAGATTACAAAAGAAACTGGTTGCCTTGGGAAGGAAGCTAGGAGGCTTGGTGTTGGACATGGGAAGCTGGATGTGGTGGTGCACATCTGTAATTCCAGCACTCAGGAGGCTGAGGCTGGGGGTGAAGGAGGCTCTGGCTTAGAAGGAAAGGAGGAAGAGAAGGCAGGAGGGATAGGACTGGGTAGAGCAGTTCTTTTGCCGCAGTCTGTTCCAAGTTAGCCCTCAATCTGGCACAGTGGAAAGCACCTGTAATCCTAGCTACTCAGTAGGTAAAATAGTAAGGTCACAAGTTTCAACCACCTAGGAAACACAGCTAGATCCTGTCTCAAAATAAATAAAGGTCAGGGGATGTAGCTCTGTGGTAGAATATGCCCTCGTTAAATCCTTAGTATCACAGGGACAAAAAGCCCTCTCAAAGGTTTGTAAAAATAAGGAAATAAGAAAACAATACATGGGCCAGGAAGATAGCTCAGCAGTGTAAGTGTTTGCCTGGCAAGTGCAAGGTCCTGAGTTTGATCCCCAGTACGAAAAAAAAAAAAAAAAAAAAAAAAAAAAAAAAAAAAAAAAAAAAAGAAGAAGAAGAAGAAGAAGAAGAAGAAGAAGAAGAAGAAGAAGAAAAGAAAAGCAGAAAAATGCATAAGCCATATGTCAAGAAAAAGGCAGATTCTTGAGTCTACACTCAATCTAATGAATTTAATGGGATTTTATCTTTGTTTAAAATCTGTTTCAAAAACACACTTCGCCAAGTGACTCTTTCTTTTCTCTTTCTCTCTTTCTTTCTTTTTCTTTTGTGGCCAGCTCAGCACACCCTGGGGGCAGGGATGTCCCGGCATGTGGTGCTGGGGATCCAACTACAGTCCCTGTGCTTTTGCCTAAGCTTGTCCAAGCTGGTGCTTTAGATCCCTGAGCTATCTCGCTGGCCCCCAGGTGACTGTTAAATCCTGTAAATAGGGGTTCAGTGATCTAGCAGAGGCAAGAAGGAGCCAGCAGTTGTCAGACGTGACTGATTTGGCTCCATGCTTTCTGAAGGTCTTTTTGGCTGGCTCAGGCTGCGTTAAGGGTGGGTGTGGGGATCGAACCACCATCCTGCGCCTCATTGGATTGCCTTCACAGGCGCTTAAACCACTGAGCTAACCCGCAAGGCCCCCTCCACGCTTTCTGGATTCACCCTGTGCTCCCTTGGGCTCTCCACTCAAGAGGACCAAGGTGGTAGCAGGGTTGTCCGGGACACAGATGTGCACAGTGACTCCTCCCTCTCAGGTATCAACAATCACTAGCCCCAGCAAGACAGGAGTGTCCTTCCTCGAGTCCCCTTGGTCAGTACGGAGATGGAAGGTGCAAGAGCAGAATGCCCTTGTTTCCAGAGCTGTTCCTGATTTCACCCCTTACTTCAATCACCACGTACACCCAGGAAGGAAAGTAAAACCCTGTGTCAAACAGCCAGGGAAAAGGTGCCAAGGCAGCTCCAGCCCCAGCCCAGACGTTGCTTCTGGACCCCACTCCCGAGGAACTTCTGATTTGTAAGTGTTCCCAGCATACCTTCAGAGCAACTAAAGACCCAGAATTCAAGCAGTCTACAGGGCCAAATCTGGCTTCTAGGCTACATCCCCAGAGATCATTTCCCTTGATAAATGTGCTCATCACTGCTAGATTCCTAGGAGCAGTATGTCTAAAAAATGGGCCCAGGGCCCGTGAGATGGCTCAGTGGTCTAATGTGCCTGCTTAGGCAAGCTTAGGCAGCCGAAGGACCGAAGTTAGATCCTGGGCACCACATGCTGCGCCAGCCCCACCCCCAGGGCAGGCGGAGCCAGCCATTAAAAAAAATAAAAAATTAAATGGGGGCCGGGGAGATGGCTCCGTGGCACAAGTGCCTGCCTGGCAAGTGCAAGGTCCTGAGTTTGAATCCCGGTCCCACAAAATAAATACATAAATAAATAAAATATAATAAATGGGCTCTCGCAGAGCTTAGCTGAGTTCACAGTCCCTGACTCAGACAATCACTCATGGGTCAGACAATGTATCATACAGGGTTGACATAAGACCTCCAAGTGACCAAATAATATAAGGAAAATGTAACTCCCAACCTGCTAGATGAGTTTGCATCCTCTAAAATGCAGGAATGAATTCTAGGAACAATGGAGGTAAGAGTAGGAACAATTTATGGGAAGAAAGCTTCTAAGAGGGACAGAAGTACAACTATGAGGGAAGATGGGTGAAAGGTGAGATAAAACTATAGCCAGTAAGATTACACGTAGTCAGTAATATTGGTGTGGGGAAGTCACAAGGTGTAGGTATTACGTGGCACAGAACTATACTCAACCATAAGAGTATGGTACTAATGAAAAGGAGATCAAACGGGGAAGCCAGTCATGTGTAGCAAGCACACTTGGGACAGGCAAGGACTTGCCTAGAAGGGGTGGGCTATGGTGGTTTTGGTCCCCCACTCAAGTTGACTGATGTCTATTTAGAATATCAGGGGCTGGGGAGATAGCCCCATGGCACAAGTGCCTGCCTGGCAAATGCAAGGTCATGAGTTCGAACCCAAGTCCTGCAAAAAAAAAAAAATTACATATATATATATATATATATATATATATATATATATATATATATTTGGTCATCCCTATGGGAAGTATGTGGATGTGGTTATCCCCCTTTGCCCTGAGGCCTGACCTTCAGTAATTGTACCTCCAGCTACAGTTTGTCTTCCACACTGGCCTCTCAAGGGCTGGCTCTGTCCTGATCACCTATAATAGTTCTTTTTCTTTCTTTCCCCCTGTGGTACCGGGGATTGAACTCAGGACCTTTGTGTTTGCCAGGCAAGTGCCTATTCTACTGTACTATCTCCCCAGCCTCACCTATAATATTTCTAAATACCTTAGCTATCTATAACAGGACAGCATGTCAGAAGTGATGCAGTCTGCTTTGTCAAAGACGTCCTGGCTACCACCTGCTGCTGTCACCTCTCTGTCTTGTTCCCCCAGTAGCCCCTGGGAGCTGGACCACCCGTCCACTATGTGATCTTTGGTGGTTACTTCACCTTTGAGCCTTGCCTCCCCTCCCCATTGGGAAGAAGGAATTGTGACGATGTCAGAGGCTGGACCAGGAAGAAAAATGTGGAGAAAGAGGGGAGCACTACAGTTAGCTCCTTGCGTCTGTCTGTGAAGAGTCTTGCCGCTCTCTCTACAGTCTTCTCACCATAGCCATCAGATCTGAGGACCTGCAGAGAGCTGTAGGGCTCTGAGAATGGAGGAAACCATCCACTGATCTGTGGAAAAGTCTACATGATCTTCCACAATGAGAAGGCATGGTAGCAGCCAAGGAGAAGTGACAGCTAAGTGGGCCTAGGCTTCTCCAACTCATGCTTAACTTTGAAGAGCCCAAGGAGCATCATAAGACTGAAGGTCCCAAGGGGGCTGGGGAGTTAGCTCTGTGGCACAAGTGCCTGGCTGGCAAATGCAAGGTCATGAGTTTGAACTCCAGTCCCCCCCCCCAAAAAAAAAAAAAGACTGAAGGTCCCAAGGAGCTACAAAGAGGGGCAAAATGACCAAGGAGGGACATCTGGGATGTGACAGGACCACTAAAGCACCACTACAGATTCTGAGCCACAGGTATATCACAAATACAGACACGTATAGACACAGCAGAGAGGAAGGGTGGCATCAGGCTTTACATCTAGATGCCCCCCAAAGCTTTGTGTGCTCTGAGGTAGTGTTGGAAGGTGAATGGGCGACTGCAGTGCCATAGCTGGGTTACTGATGCAAGGTGGGGGTCTGGCCCTAAGAGGTGTGTCACTGTGTGACCTGAGAGGCCTTTGCTCTCTCCCTGGCTACTGCCTCCGTGTTCTTCCTCTGGGGTAGCATGAGTGGAGCAGCTTTGCTGACAGACCTCTGCCCAAGCAGCTTCTGCCATGGAGCCAAGTGGCTGTGGACTGAAAACAGCTAAAGCACAGGAACCAAAGTAAACCTGTCCTCCCTTACCATGTTGGTGTCACGTGCAGAGTCCCGGGGATGAGAAAGTGACTGGGGCAGATGAGGCACTCTACTGGCAGGGGAGAGGTGAGAATGGTAACAACACACACTGCACAGCCTTCTACGCCCAAACTGCTCCTTCACGCCCTGACCACAGGTGTCCTGAAGAATGTACTTAGCAGTGAGCTCGGACAGGCCCAGGGGTCGACCTGGTTGGGTGCACCCCTCCAGTGTTGGACTCTGCACTGACTTCACGGAATTCACCACAGTGACCAGACTGTATTTCTGCTACCAAAATGTAAGTAAGTGCTGTGGAAAGTAGTGAAGAAGAGAGCTACCATGTCAGTACTAACTTTAAAATTTCAAACAGGCAGGCATAGTGGCACAGTCCCATAATCCCAACACTCTGGGAGGCTGACGTAGAAGGAGCATGAATTTGAACCCAGTCTGGGCAATTTAAAAGCAAAAAAAAAAAAGTGGGGGCAGGGGTACAGTTCAGTGCAAAGGCTCTTGGTTCAATTCCCAGTACCAAAGGAAAAAAAATGTTAGCCTAGGGCTGAGGAGATAGCTCAGCAGTCTAAGCATCTGCCTGGCAAGCACAAGGACCCAGGTTCAGTTCCTTGCTGGCAACCAAAACTGGGCATGGTGGTGCACACCTGTAATCCCAGGGCTGGGGAGGATGACACAGAAGGATCACTATGAATCCCAGCTGTAGTGAGACCCTGTACCAAATAAATACCTAAATAAAAGACTTTTTAAAAAGTAGTTGTAAAAATGTTATCCTACTTGCTGCTAACATCGCATGTGGTCCAGACCAGGGTCTTCCCCTTGCTGCCCTCGGTCTTCTGGTCTGTAAGCTGGAGCTTTACATCAATAATGAGACATCACAGGAATTTTATGACAATTTTTTGTCACTATACAACTAAATTTAAACACATGACAATATCGAGTATATAATTTAGTACACTTCAGAAAACTGACACCATCTGCTAACTTCAATATACACAGTGGCTCAACAACTGCAGTTCTGGATATGTGCCCAGCAGAAATAAGTGCTGAGCCGGTGTAGCGGCACATGCCTGTAATCCCAGCACTCTGGGAGGCTGAGGCAGGAGGATCACAAGTTCAAATGCAGCTCATATAGTGAGATCTTGTCTCTAAATGAAAAATGAAGAAAGGGCTGGGGATCTAACTCAGGGCAAGGGCTCTAGGTTCAATCCCCAGTATCACAAAAAAAAAAAAAAAAAAAAAAAAAAAAAAAAAAAAAAAAAAAAAAAAAAAAAGAAAAGAAAAGAAAAGAATGGAAGAAGGAAAGGAGGGAGGGAGGGAAGGAAAGGAGGGAAGGAGGGAAAAGAAAAGAAGCGCTTATGTCATCCACCAAAAGATAAATCTGTGGCAATTCTAGTAGTTCATTTTTAGTGCTTTAATAAAACAACCATAGGCCAGGGATATAGCTCAGTGGCACAAGTGACTGCCTGGCAAGTGCAAAGTCCTGAGTTTGATCCCCAGTACCAAACACAAAAACAAAACACCCACAGTTGGGTACTTTATAATATACAGCCATTTACTTGGACCACAATTGTGACCCATGGAGGGCACAAAGCAGAGTCCTGGTAATGGTTTCCCTGGCTGCCACATGGCATGGCAGAGAAATAAAAAGGGAACAGGCCACTTAGAGAAGGGCCACACCTGCATCGTGGCTTTGCTTGGTAACAACCTGCTCCTTCTGAAGAACTCTCTCTCCTGTGAATTAGCTCTTGAATCTCATCCCAAGGCAGTGCCTCCTTGACCTAATTATCTTGCACTTAGGTAATTTCAGAGATCAGGAACCTCAGAAAGTATCCACCACCTTACCACCACCATATTGGCAACTAACCTGCCAAACTCTTGGTAGAATACCCTCAAGTCATGTCCAAACCATAGGAGCAGCTTTATTCACTAGAGTCAAAGCTTAGCTGGGCCTGGGAACACGTACTCCCATTACTTGGGAGGCTAAAACAGGATGTTTGTGAGTTTGAGTTCAGCCTGGGTAGCAGAGAAAGCATATGTAAAACAAAAAAGTTTGATATTCTTATAGTAAAATTAGGAATAATCCATCAACAGTAACAATAAAGAATCTGTATCATGATATACAACGGTGAAAAAAGAAACTGATACAAAGTGTAATGTGGATGAATCTGACAATGTTGAACAAAACAGCTAGATGTGGGTACTTGTGAAATCACCTAAAGCTGTGTGTGTGTGCACACACATACACACACACACACCAACCAATGACTAATGTGAGGTAGCACAATAATGATTATGTTTAACAGGTGCCAAATACTGCTAAGGGAAGTCTCTGGGATGCTGGAGCTTTTTCTATCTTGTTAGTATCTGTGTATATTAAGTTCACTAAGCTATAATTATTTGTATACTGCCTGCAAATCAAACACATAAAAGACAACAAAGCGACATGAATGTATATAACACGCTTATCTTAGCATGGTGCCAATGGCAATTCCTAAAGGAACTTGGAGCCCCTGTAGTCTGTCCTTCATGCAGTTGCCAAACCACCCACAGCAGCACTAGAGTGGTAGCAGACACTGGGGGAAGGCAGGACCCCTGAAAGGTCTCTGCACCCAGAGATGTTTTTGCCCATACTCCCAAGAGACCATCCTTGGACTATGACCCCAGACTTCTACAGAATCTCCTCTATACCACTTGAGTCCGCCAGGGTAATCAATGCCTGTGGTGAGCCCTGGAACTATCCCAGGAAGCTGCTGTGGCACTTCAATGTGAAAGGCATGTACACACCTAAGTAGTGGAGAAAGCTTCATGGTCCACCTCTGTACTCTACACCACCAGAGACTAGGCACTCCTGGGGCCCAGGCTGGATTGGAGGGGTGAGGCCATAGTGGGGAGCTGTGATGCAAACCTAAGGCTGGCAAACTCATTATAGGTAAGTCAGGGCTTCTTAGAAAAGAATGGCCCACATTCCGGTCTCCTACAAAGACCACGTGGATGTATGGGAATCAGCCATATGCTCAGAGTGGCCACACCAACAAGCTAAAGGCAGATGATAAACTGTCCAGGCCAACTTCTGAGAACCACTAGCACTGACCGTTGTGGCCAGCAGGTGGTGCCAGAGGGCCAGAGGCCTTCTGGAATGTGTGCTCCCAGAGCCTGCCTCTTCCAAGCCTGTTCTGGCCTGGCACAGACCAGCTCTGAGGTTTCCTCTCCTCAAGGTCACTGACACAGCCCTGTCTAGAACTCTAGTCTGGCAACAAGAAGCTAAATTCCAGTGCAGGTTGGCTCAAAGCTCAGTGTGACCTGGAAGCAGGCTCAGCCCTGGAGAGGGCCAGGGACCCTCTGTGACAAGCAGAGTGGGTGGGTAGGCTGTTGGCAACAGGGCAGCACGTCCCTCACAGATGAGATGGCAGGTGTGACTCATCACGGCTACCTATGTTTCTGCTCCTGTCAGAGCCCAAAGGACCCAGTACCAACCTTACCATTGGGGCCAGTGCCATCAGAGCAGGCAATCAGAAAATCCTGTAGCCCAGTCAAGCTGAGCTGTCCCAGCTGTCAGAGGCGGTGACATCAGTGAGGAATGTTACCTAAGGATGACTACAGGATGTCTGCCAAAGGAGCTGAGGTGAACATGAGTCCCAGTGCAGCCAGCTGCCAGTATGGACTACACCACGCATTGTTTGCCCAGCACCTTCCCCCACCTCGCTGTAGACTGTGGTAAACAGAAGAGAAAAAAAAAATAGCCCTTATTGAGCTTAGAATGGGTGACATGTGCCAAGTACAAACTAAAGAATGCCAAGGGGGAAATACTATGCAGAAAATTGGCTTGGAAATGGAGGGCAATACACTAAAGCAGAAGCCTGCACAAGATGACACCAGCCTTGGAAAGAAACATGACAAGCACGCAAGGTCACGTACAAAGGCTGGAAGAATGAGATTGGTGAGGCCAGCAAGGCCACGGCTGTTGGTGTGCAGTGGAGAGATGAAGAGGGATGCGGGCAGAGAAGCGGGTGAGCACAGCACGAAGAACCCTGCTAGATGCCATTCCATTGGCATCAGGTAGCCTTTGGTGGTGGAGGGTAAGCAGCCTGTGGTACCACCTGCTCTGGAGTGTAGGGAGATCACTCTCCTGGTCAAGCGGGAAAGAGAGCACAATGCAGGGAACGGAGGCAGCAAAACTTATTAGGTGGCTTGGACAAGGGCAAGGGGCAGTGCAGAGCCCAAGAAAGATAGAGATGTGGCTGCTGTACTGTGTGGAGGACGGAGTATGAGAGATGGTATATGTTATGGACAGGAGACACACCGGGGCCACACTGAATAGGCAGAGAAATACACTACCTTGAGCTCAGGATAACACTGGTCTAGGGATACAAACTGGGGCTCTTGGGTGAATGCATAGGACAAGATTACTGAGGTAATAAAGACTTTGAAAGTCTTAGAAGTCATAAAGGTACACAGACATTATAATAAGTGCAGCACAGTGGCACACAAGAGAAGAAACTATTCCCAGGAATTTGTTTTGCTCAGTCATTTTGCATATCTTAGCCAAGAGGTCAAAAAGTCATTCATTTGAAATGCTGGCTGTAAACTAAAACATTTCCTTGGTGATGTGAAGTCACCTTGATGAACCACCCAGACGAGTGCTGAGAAAATGATAACTATGAGAAAATGGACAGAGAACATATATTCTTTGGAGTTTTGTTAAGGGGAACATAAGAAAGGGGCAGATACTTAGGAGGCTGAAAGTCAGAGGTGTGTTTTTAAGACTGAAGATACAATGCCATGTTAGTAAGCTTGATAGGACTACGCTCATGGGGATCTTCCTGCCTTCCCTTCCCAAGTGCCAGGATTACAGGCATGCAACACCACACCAGGCTTACTTTTAAGTACTATACTGATAGGTGAAGTCATTGTGTCAAGTGTACAGAGGGAAAGTATTGGCAACCTGACATATAACTCTAGGGTCACTAGGTTATAGCCAGCACTGTCCTACAAACTACACTTGTTATCTTTTGACCTTCTTGCCTCCTATCCTGCTTTTCCTTCATAGCCTATTAGTCACAGCTGTTCTGTATTTATCTCCCACTGTGCAAGTTTCACAAAGGTACTGTTGTAGGCAGTCTCAGGACTGAATACCACTTGGCACTAACAGGCACTAAATAGTTTTAAGTTTTGTTTTTTTTTTAAATAAATGTATTTTTTTTAAGTTTATTTTCTTAAACCACATTACATATTTGTGTTATGGTCAGCTCAGCCTTCCCTGGGGGGTAGGGAACAGCACAGCATGTGGTGCCTGGGATCAAGCCGCGGTCCCTGCGGTGGCCTAAACTTCCCAATGTACACGCTTTAGACCACTAAGCCATCTCACCAGCCCAGCAGTTGTAAGTTTGTATCTATTTCCTTTTGGTCATTTAAGGCTTGTTACTAGGGGGTCAAACCCTGGTCCCAGTGCTTGCCAAAGTCTGCTGAGCTATCTCACTGGCCACTGTCACTTTTTAAAAGACTCCTGGCTGACAGAGAAGCAAATAAAAAATCACAATACTACAACGACTGAGGTCAGCACATCTGGGACCAAGAACCTCAATACTCTTTCTTCACACAGTTCTGTGACAATCAAGTAAACATGGCTCCTAGACCTTTGAAGGCTCTTCAGTTCCTTGTGATGGTCCGCTGAAACCATGACAGGTATACTGTGCCAAGTCACCAGGCTTGGCTGGTGCCTGGTTTTGTCTTACCCCACAGACCTTACTCAAATGGGTGATAGTCTCTTTTGTCTGACTCACTGTACTCCTCCAGGCAGCAGCAGCTCCTTGCTACATCCTGGCCAAGAGAACCAAATTGTCTTCCTAGAATCCCATATCCCTCACTCTACAACATATACCCTTGCTTCTCTCTTCCTTGTCAGTTTTTTTTCCTGCCTCTGACCCTGCTTTAGACCAACGTTTTCATCCTTTGCATCAAGATTTGAAAAGCCTTGTGCTTAGAAAACCAAGAGCATGTACAAGGCATGGAATGTCAGGAATCTAGAGTCAGAGACTTCATTGATGATTTTCCCACCCCACCTGAGCCCAGTTGAAAGCTGAAGCACAGCCTGGATTCTTTCTATCAAGTTAGTGCAAGTGGGAAAGGCTTCCTGCACCTGTAAAACACTAGGGTGATCAGCCACCCTGGCTTGGGAGGTGAGAATCATGCTTCCTGGGAAGCCCAAGTTCCTGGCAAACAAGCTATTTGACCACCCTATATTGAAGCAATGCCCAACTCTGGTCTCAAAGGAATAACTGGCAACTTGACTTAGTTTTGCTTCATTTAAGAAATGCCTCAGTATGTGTCAATTATTATGAATGCACTATTAACGTGTTTTGGAACTATCATATTGTTATTTCTTATTAAAAATAAAAATAAATAAATAAATA
>PVKN010035609.1:0-11598 GCA_004027915.1 Capromys pilorides | reverse complement strand
AGAAACAAGACAAGGATGCCCACTACCACCACTCCTGTTCAATATAGTTCTGGAAACATTAGCAAGATTAAGAAGGCAAAAGAAAGAAAAAAAATGTGGATAAAAAGAGACAACTGGGATGACAGGAAAAGACAAAGAAGAAAGGGGAAAAATATATACATACCGGATAGCTTGGATAATTGTACTGATGATTTCTGCTGGTCTATCAGAAGGAACAGTTAGCACTTAAATTCTTCTTCTCTCTTTTTCACTTTTTCAAAAATTTTGGACCAATTTTGTATGCTTATATCTAGTCATCTAGACAACTAATTTGAAGACAATATGCAATATAGGACCAGCAGGATAACTCAGTGGACTAAACGCCTGCTTAGGCAAGCACAGGGACTGGGGTTCCATCCATGGCACCACATGCCATGCTAGTTCCACCTATAGGTACACTGAGTTGGCCACTGAGTCTGGGCATTTTGGCACATGCTTATAATCACAGTGCAGAGGAAGCTGAAAACAAGAGGATCACTATGAATCTGAGATGTGTAGTGAGCTGTACCAAATGCATATAAAAATAACGTAATATAACAACCACTGTTGAATTCCTATTATCTTGTTTAGTGACATTGTGTATTGTTTCTAATGTTTTGCTGTTTTGGTTTGTGTTCCCCCAAAGGTCATGAGCTTGAACCCTGGTCCCATACAGAAAATAATATATTAACATGAACTAACAAAATTAACAATTAATTGATTTTTTTGAAGGAGGAATAAATCTTAGGGACTAAACAACTTAGGGACTAAACTTGAACTTAGGGACTAAACAGGCAGGCGCTGTGCCACTGAGCTATATCCCTTGCCCTAAGTGGGTATTTCAAAATAGCTAGTAGGGAAGATTTTTAGCTCTCCCAAGACAAATTTTTAAGATGATGGATATGCCAATTGCACTGATCCAGTTGTCATAGATTGTACACCTGTATGAAAGTGTTATGTGTATCACACAAACACATACATAATTATTATGTGTTCACTTAATTTTTAATTTTAAAGGGGAAAAAAAGAAGACCTAATGAGGATAGAATTGTCTGATTTCCATACCCAATAATAAAAAATAACAGATATATACATAGGATTAGATAGAAAGTCTCTGCTTCACTGACCTAACCTGAGAGGTAGCATTTGTCTTTTTCTGTTTATAATTCTATATTTTTTGCTTCTTTTTAATTTCTTTATTTTTGAGAGTACAAAATAGAAAAAATTACAAATGATGCAGAATTTCATTTAACAAATTAATATGAATTTCACAGTATTTGTTGTAGTGTGTAGTATTGTCTTCCAACTAGTTATTCATATTACCAGATATATTCATGCAAAACTGGAAGGCAAAAGAAAAAAGGAAAAAATGCATAAGAAATTAGGAAGAGAAAGAGTAAAAAAATTTTAAAAAGCAGGCAAAACAAATTAAGCATTTTCTTCTCCTTTCCACAGACCAGCAGAAATCCACAGTACAGTTGTCTAAACCATTCTGCTTATATACATAGATAAATCTCTTTCCCCAACTCCCTCTCCCATCCTTCTCTTCAACTTAGTAACTCTTTCCTTTTTAATAAGTCAATTGCCTTTTACCAGTGTCTATTGTACCCTTCAGATTCCATTTTTTCTCTTTCAGGTTTTCACACTAAGGAGATAATATGATGCTTGCCCATGTTGGTCCGATTTATTTCACCTAAGAGTATGTTCTCTAGTTGCAACCATCTACTGAAAAAGATTCAAATTTACCCTGTTCTATAGCTGAATAATGTTCATTGTGTGAAAATACCATATTTGCATTATCCATTTGTCTTAGTTACTTTTACTCGTTGCTGGGACAAATACCCGACACTCAAAATGAAGGAAGGAAAGGTTTATTCAGCTTACAGTTACTGGAAGTTCCAGTTCATATTCAACTGGCTTCAAGGCAGAGAGGCACATGGCAGAGAGCAGTAGTTCATGGCGGTGGAATAGCAACAATCTCGACAGAGGCAACCGACCAACAAGGGCACCAGAGAGCAACAGCGACTGTCTGTCTCTCTGTCTCTCTTTATATTATGTTCAGGCTCTCTGCCTTAGCCTATCCACCTTAGGCCACACCAATAATCCCAGCTGTACTCAGATCAATAACCCCATCAGTACTAAAACACATAATCCCAGTGGATCAAGAGTCAAGTAATCCCAGCAGTACTCAGACCCATAGTCCCATCAGTACTAAAATACATCATCCCAGTGGATCATGACTCAAATATCAAACTCTAGAGGTCCCCACCCCAGGATTGCATGAGGCTTTGGGGAGACAACTAGACATAAACCATAACACCATGCTTCAGCTGATGGACATCTGGGTGGTTTCCAGGATTTAGCTATGACAAACTCTGCTGCATTAAACATGAATGTATATACATCACCATGGTATGAAATTTTCAGTTCTCCTTGAAAAAAAAAAAAACCCAGAAGGAGAATTGAATGGGATCTGCATTTTAAGGAATCTCCACACTGATTTCCATAGTGGTTGTTTGAGTAGGCCCTCCAACCAACAGTGGAGAAGAGTTTCTTTTTCTCCACTGCCTCTCCAGCATTTGTTATTGACTTACACCTTGATGTTAGCCATTCTTTCTGGAATAAGAAGGAATCTCAGGGTTGTTTTAATTTGCATATCTCAAATGACCAATGATGTTGAACATTTTTTCATATATTTAATTGCGATTTGTATTTCTTCTGCTGAGAAGTATATATTCATATCAGATGGTTATTTTTGGATTGGATCTTTGAATTTGTGGGAACTGATTTTTTTAAATTTTTTATATGTTCTACATAGAAGGCCTTTGATGGAGGGACAGTAGACTGAAATTTTTCTCAGTTTGTATATATTCTTTTTACTCTGCTGGAGATTTTCTTTAAAGTGCAGAAACTTTTCAAAAAGATGAGATCCAAGTTGTTGATTCTTTCAAGTATTTCCCATGTAGTTTGGCTTTTGTTTATGAACTCGCTTTAAGATTTCTAATCACATTTTCCTCCAGAATATTTAGTGGTTTTGTTTTAATGTTTAAGTCTTTGATCCATTTTGACTATAGTTTTGTGCCTGATGATAGGCATGGGTCTAGTTTTAGCCTTCAACATATGGAAAGCCAGTTTTTCCAGTACCATTTATGAAAGAGGCTATCTTTCTTCCAGAGAACATGTTTGGCCCCTTTATCAAAGATAAGGTGGCTGAGTGTATTTGTAGTTGTATCTGCATCTTCTACCCTGTTCCATTGATCCTGAGTCCTGTCTCTATGCCAGTACCATAATGATTTCATTGCAGTAGCTCTATAGCATAATTTCAGATCAGAAATTGTGATACCTCCTGCTTTTCCTTTGTTTCCCAGGATTGCTTTTGATATTCTGGATCTCTTCTCATTCCAAATGAATTACAAGAAGGTTTCCTCTAACTCTGTGAGGTCTATTAATGGTATTTTAATTGGGATTGCACTGAATCTGTATAACAGTTTTTGGAGCGTTATGGTTTGTGTCTAGTTTTCCCCACAAACTCTCATGCAGTCATGGGGTGGGGACTTCTAGAGTTTGAGGTTAATTCATGATCCACTGAGATTATTGGTCTTAGTACTGCTGGGATTATGCACGTGAGTGATACTCCCAGCCTGGGGTGGATAGCCTGAATGCAACTTAAGGGAGATAGACTTCCTCTCTGTTGCATTGTTGTTGCTACTCCTCCATTTGCTCTTTTGCTCTTTGCTGCCACCACGAAAGGATGCTCTCCTCCATGTGCCACTCTGCCTTGGAGCCAGCCAAGTATGGACTGAAATCTCCAGTAACTGTGAACTAAATAAACCTTTCCTCCCTTCATTTTGGATTTTCATCAGGTATTTGTCCCAGCAATGAGAGAAGAGTAACTGACACAGGGAGTATTGGCATTTTTATAATGTTGGTTCTTCCAATCCAGGATCATGGATAATCTTTCAGTTTTCTGAAATCCACTTCAATCTCTTTCCTGAGAGTACTGTAACTTTTGCTGTATAAATCTTTTACTTCCTTTGTGAAATTGATAGTTCTTTTTTTTTTCAGATGTTATTCTGAAAGCTGTGATTTCATTAATGTCTCTCTCAGTCTGTTCATACTTTGTATACAAAAATGCTACTGATTTTCAGGTGTTAACATTATATCCCGCTACATCACTGAATTTGGTGATTAAACCTATGACACTCCATTGAGTTTTGGGGGTCCGTTATGTACAGTGTCATGTTATCTGGAAAATAATTTCACTTCTTCCTTTCTAGTCTTTATGCTTTTTATTTCTCTCTCTTGACTAATTGCTCTGGCTTATGTTTCCAGAACTATATTGAATAGGAGTGGAGACGGTAGACATCCTTGTGCTGTTCTTGATTTTAAAGTGAAGGCCTCCAGGAATGAGCTTGGGAAAATTGTTTTTCTTTCAATTTCATTGAAGCTTGAGAAAAGTTGGCACTAAATTTTCTCTAAATTTCTTGTAGAATTCTGTTGTGAATCCATTGGGACCTGGACTTTTCTTTGTTATTAAGTTTTTTATCACATTTTTAGTTTTGTTTCCTGTTATTGGATTATTCACAATTTATGTATCTTCTTGACTCAGCTTTGACATTTCATGTGTATATAGGAAACTGTTCATTTCCTCTGTGTTTTCCATCCTGCAAGAACAAAGATTTTGGAAGTAAGTATTGATGATCTTCTGAATTTCTCTAGGGTCTCTAGTGATTTTGCTCTTTTCATTATTTATTGTATGCATTTTTTCTTTTTTTAATAAGGTTGGCTAGCGTTTTATCAATTTTATTTATTCTTTCAAAGAACCAACTGTTTTTTCATTTATTCTCTGTGTTGTTTTCTTTGTCTCTATTGCATTAATTTCTGGCCTTATTTTTATAATTGCCTGCCTTCTTTGGGCTTTGGGAATTTTTTTAGCTTTGTGAGCAGAATAGATTTATTGAGGGAAAGAAAACTCCTGTCTGAGAGAGGAACAGGAGGGGGGCCCGAGTGGGTTGTCCCCGAAGGGTTTTAGGATTGACTTGCTCTTCTTTCTCTAGGAGCTTGAGGTGCGGCATAAGATCATTTATTTGAACTTATTCTGTTTTCTTAATATGTGAATTTACTGCTATAAGTTTTCCTCTTAAGACAGCTTTCTTTGCTTCCTACAGGTTTTAGCAAGCTGTATCTGCATTTTCATTTGATTCAAATATTTGATAACTTATTCTTTAATATCATCTGTGGCCCACTGCTTATTTAGGAGATTGCTATTTAATTTCCATGTGTTTATGATGTTTTGTAGTTTCTTTTGTCAATAATTTCCAGTTTTATTGCACTGTACTGAGATAGTGTGCAGGGGATTAGTTCAATTCCTTTGCATTTACTTAAGAATGCTCTGTATGCTAGTACATGGTCTATTTTGGAAAATGTCCCATGTGCAGCTGAGAAGAATGCATTCTCTTATTGCAGAGTGAAAAACCTCTGTAAAGTTCAGCCAAATTAATTTCTTCACAAGTTTAGTGTAGTTCTGTTATTGCTTTGTTAATTTTTTGCCTCCTTGATCAACCTCACTGTGACAGTGGTTTATTAAAGTCCCCCACACTATTGTATTAGTGCTCATTTGATTTTTCATGTCTCTTAAAATCTGTCTTATGTAAGTGAGTGCTCTGACATTGGGTGCATGTATACTTACAATTGTTATCTCTTCCTCTTGCAGTTTTCCCTTAACAAGTATGAAGTGATCTTCTTTATCTCTTTGAATGATTTTTGGTTTGAAGTTGCTTTTGTCAGTAACCAGGATAGCTATTGCTGCTTTTTTTCTTATTTCCTGTGGCAGGGAAAATTGTTTTCCATTGTCTTAGTTACTTTTTACTTGTTGCTGGGACAAATAACAACACTCAAAATGAAGAAAGGAAAGATTTATTTAACTCACAGTTGCTGGAGGTTTCAGTCCATATTCAGCCGGCCCAAGACTGAGTAGAACAGAGCAGAGAGCATCCAGTTCATGATGGTGGAACAGCAACAAAATGGTGACAGAGGCGACCAACCAACCAGGGCACAGAGAGCAACAACCAATGTCTATCTCTCTGTCTCTCTTTATATTACATTCAGGCTCTCTACCTCAACCTATCAACCTTAGGCCACACCCATAATCCCAGAAGGACTCAGACCCATAATCCCATCAGTACTAAAACACATAATCCCAGTGGACCAAGAGTCAAGTAATCCCAGCAGTACTCAGACCCATAGTCCCATCAGTACTAAAACACATAATCTCAGTGGATCACGACTCAAGTCTCAAACTCTAGAAGTCCCTGCCCCAGGATTGCATGAGGCTTTGGGGGGACAACTAGACATAAACCATAACATCCATCATTCGACTTTTAGTATGTGAATTTCCTTTTGTGTTAAATATGTTTCTTGTATGCAGCACGTTGTTGGATTTTTTTAATCAACTCCACTAATCTGTTCCTTTTAATTTGCGAATTGAGTCCATTTACATTGATTGCTATAACTGATACATATTGGTTTATCTTTGTCATGTTATTTTCTTGCTATAGGTTCTATGCTTTTTCCCTGTTTTTAATTACTTTCTCTGTTTTGTGGTTCCTTTCTGTTGAATTTGAAGCTATTTTCACTTCTGTCATTTCATAGAATATCTGCCAATTGTCTCTGTAGAGTTGGTTTAGTGATCATTAATTTCTTCAATTGTTCTTTGTCAGGGAGGGATCTTATTTTGTCATTGAATTTAATAGATAGTTTTGCAGGGTACATTGATCTGGGTTGGAAGTTATTTTTCTTTGTATTGCCTTGTAGCTGCTGAATTGTTGTTTCCTGGTTCCTTGCTCATTGAAGTCTATCTTCAACTTCACTCAAGTGATTTTGCTAGGTTTCATTGGAGTTCTTAATTTCCTGAATATGTGTTTGCATCTGTTTCATGCATTCTGATTCTTTCCCATATTGTTCATTCAATGCTTCCATCATTTTCTTTTCTCCTCTATTTTTTAATCTATGTCTTCTTTAGCTGTGCTGAGCAATTCTCTCATGACTGTCATTTCTTTCTTGCCCTGAGAGGTTATTTCTGATCTTAGTCTTCTGTAGCCTGATGGACTTGTTTCTTTACTTCAGTTGCTGTCATTTCAGAGATTTCAGGTGTGTGATTTCCGAGTTATTTTATGTCTTTGTCTCCTGGATTTGTTCTCAGCAGGCTAGCAGGTTCAGATAGCCTTTTGCTCCTGCATTTTGGCATTTTTGAAGCTCTCAGTAATCACCTAGGCTTAGCAGTAGTGGGAGAGTGGTGAGGCATGTGTAAATAAGATTTGCACTATAGTGGGAAGCAAGACAGGACTCACCAAGTCTCTCACAGCTAGTGGCCAAACAAAGTTTCAGTTTAGGTGGTGGGTATTTTCCAGATTCAGAAGGATCCCATGGGCCACCCAAATTCCTCCTAAGTTCTTAAAAGGTCCAAATCTGCGCACTGGGGGCTCATATCAGAGATTACCACACTCCCACAGACTGCAGAGAGTTCAACAAAGTTCTTAAATGACACTAGTAAGGTTCCATGCTCTGTTTGTAATTCTTTATCAGAATCAGCTAATATAGATCTTGTCCAGTATTATTCTTATAATCCCATTTTTCAAATAAGGAAACTAAGTATCAGACACATTGACTAACATGCTCCTGTGACACAATTTTAAAAACTAGAGCAAGGCTCAGACCTAAGTCATGCCAGTTTCACTCCTTTCTGCCCTTTATCCACTCTGTGAGTGAACTAATAAATCCAAATGTCAAGTAACTGAGCCTTCATGGCCCTATATTACATAATATACCATAGGAACCAACTTTCAAACAATCACATGTGCTTTGACAGCTTAGATTCCATATTGGCAAGGAAAAGGAAAGGGAAAATAGTTGGAAACCCAAAAGTTGCTTATCAAGTTTCGTAACCAACATGTTAAGAACAAGTGTTTACACCATCCCTTGGGAGGAGGACAAAAACCTTTAAATTACAAATTGTTTGATGCATGGCATAAAGTTTTATGAAATCTTAGCACCATAGTCTCAAAACCAAGGATTTGAAATATTAAAAGCACTGTACATAGAATCAGAGTCTCTTAGAATCAAAACTATGTAATAGGAATTTTCAAAACCTTCCATAACTGTTTTGACCAGAAATCTCAAGATAGAGACAAATATAATCACACATTTCATTAATTCTGTTAATTATGAAAGATACTCCCCTAAGAGCTGGTGAGATTACTCAGCAACTAAACACCTGTTTAGACAAGTGCAGGGATCAGGGTTTCCCAATACCACATGCCATGCAAATTATTTACAAAATTGTGGGCAAAGTTAAGGAAAATCTGAGGAGGAATTGTAAAATACTTGGAAGCTAACAACCATGAGTTTGATTGCCATCCCTAACCCAGAAAGTTCAAAGGGAGGAGCAGCCACTGCAACCTAGAGAGATCTTTAGATTTAACACAAGCCAACAGAAATCAGGGCCAAACAATTTCAAAACAAAGCCTGTCTACGGAAGTAGAGGAAAATGTAACCCTTCCACAAAAACAAGATGAATGAAAAAAGAAAATATACTTTAAATAACTCAGTCTACCACATATTTTCAGCAGCACTCAATGAATAAAATCAGTTAAAGAACAATGTAAAAAAAAAAAATCAAACAAGATTGAGAAAAATCCTAATGACATTGCTTAATTCTTGAATCCAACATATCTGCTATGGCCTGCCCCATATATCCTAAAAGTAATTTTCGTTTCTGACTACAATGGTTTGAGTTAGGTTTTCATCACTTGTAGTGTAGAACCCCTTGCCCTGGAACTTTGGAAAGAAATACATTATCAAGCTCAATCACACTTTCCCACAACCATGAGTGCTGATTCACACAATGAAAATCTCAACTGATGAATTCTCCCAAACTGATCAGCAATCTTTACTAGGAAACAGAAGCATCATATTTTCCCAACATTGTATTATGACAATTTAGAAATGGACAGAAAAGTTGAAAGAATTGTATGGTAAGCCAACACTTACATTTTCTCATTTGCATTACATTTCAGTTAATAATAGACCATAAATAGAATAGAAGCGACATAAGATTATAACACAGCTAAAAATTTCCTATCACCTAGCACTTCTGTGGCTACCCTAGAGGTGTAGCACTTGTGCTACTCATGTGTTTAATGTGATACTAATACAAACAAATCCACTGCACTACCAGTCATATATACAATTAAATACAGTAAGTAATACTTGGTAATGATATCAAATCACTGTGCCATGTACCTAATGTACAATAAACAATATTTTAGTGTCTTCCTTCCACTTAGTGTTGTTTTAAGTTTACCGTAGAACCATATGTTTTGTAGCAGAAGCAGCCTCAGACATCTGGCTCATCATCATCTCAAGAGCCCACAGCGAATGATTGATTTATACTCCTAGGTTTGTGTAACACAGTGTTTCGAAACTCACCTGGTGATTCAGTATTTGGAATGTGTACCCATCAGTAAGTGATATATAGCTGGACTTGATGTATCATGCAGTTATCCAACTCTCCATCTATCTTGTCAGCTTTCCCATCACTGAGAAAAAATGCCCAACTCCCACAACTCAAAAGAGAAGAGATGTAATTCAGTCATAGTTGCAATCAATAATTAGCTGGCTCTAAGATAGAAATATCATGACAAAAGGGTGTGAAGGAACACAGCTCCTCAGTTATAGTACTGGGAGGAACTGGGAAATGAAGAAAGGAGAGAGAGAGGTCAAATAATGAACCCAAGGCCACAATGCCATGACTCATCCAGATACCCAGAAGCATGCCCTCCAGTGCCCTGGATGGCTCCCAAGTCAATTAAGTTAACACAAGTATGCTTAACCCTCACATCATCCTTCTGTTCATCCAACAATACATCTGGGGTTTTTCTTAATTTTTTTAACCTTTTATTTATTTGAGGAGTACAGGGTCTCGCTATGCAGCTCGGACTTGTAGTGACCCTCCTGTCTTAGCCTGCCCAGCACTGGGATCACAGTGGTTGTTATACTGCATATTGTTGTCTTCAGATTAGTTGCTATAAACATACAAAATTGGTCAAAAGTTAAAAGGAAAAAAAATGTAAGCACTACTTGTTCTTTTCAAAAGGCCAACAGAAATCAGGAGTACAAACCAGGCATGGTGGCACATGCCTGTAATCTCAGCACTCGGGAGGCTGAAGCAGGAGAATCATTGCCAGCTCAAGATCAGCCTGGGCTACAAAGTAAGCTCAAGGCCAACTTGAGCTACATAGAGTGACCCCAGCACCACATGCTGCGCCAGCCCTGCCTCCCTCCGCTCCCGGCCTCTGGAGCGATGAGCCAGCCAGAGTCCAGGTGTAGTGGCCCATGCCCGTAATCCCAGCCCTGGGGAGGCTGAAAGCAGGAGCTGCATAGTGAGACCTTGTAACACCCAAATACATTTTTAGAAAAGAAAAGAAAAATGGAAGGCCAACATCCACCCTGCGTATTGGGCTGAAATCAGTACTCATGTGAACTCTTACTTCCGATGGACTGAAACATGATAAACAGATGAGGTTATAGACATAGAGGCAGGAGTTCCCAAGTCATTGAGGGACCCCAAGCTGTGCACAGAAGGCTTCTCCAGGACCTGGCAAGGGGCATGATGATAAGATTTCTCGAAATCAAGCTGCGATGCTGTGACAGTTTGGATCAATAAAATGTGAGATATTGAGTGGTACTTTGCAGGTGTTTGTTTTTGACACAAGGCTCTGCTATGTAGTGCAGGCAGACCTGGATTTACTCACTGTATAACCCAGGCTGTCCTTAAGCTCACAGCGACCCTGTTGCCTCAGCTTCCCAAGGGCTGGGATTATAGGCATGCACCGTGGCACCTGGTTTATTTGTTTATGTTTATTTTTGTGGTGTTGTAGATTTGACCCCAATTCTTGACACGCTGGGGAAGCTTTTCCTTCTGCTGTATGTTCTGGCCTCAAAGAGACCATGAATGGGTGGAGGCAGCACGGGGCCTGTCTGAGGGGCAGAATGTGCTTGTTAGCAGAGGCGAGGCACTGGGTTTGGTCCCAGGGCTAAATAAATACCTCCATAATAAAATGTAAAAAAGCATAGTGCAGGTGCTTCAGTGCAGCTGCAACTTAAAAGTTTGGAAGAGGGAACAGGTGGGGAAAGTGGAAGGCCATGGACAGAACATGTATTCTGGTCTGGCTGAGCCCTAGCATGGGAGTAAATAGTCTGATTTGCGTTTTAAATCAGGACTCTCTGAGACTGAAGGGTGCATTTCAGGTCAGGGTGGCAAGCGCTGCATGAGGTGCAATGAGGAGGAGACCTTGTGCTGTGCTGAATCATGCAGTGTGGAAGTTATTGCCCTTTGAGTTGTGCCTCTTGGGTTTTGACTGGATGGATCATGGCATACGTCTTGTTTTGGTGCCAAGCTGTCTTTGTTTGTCTGAGCCAGGGTCTTAGACAGCCCCACCTGGCCTCAAGCTCATGGCAAGCCACTTGCCTCAGCCTCCCAGGTGCTGGGATGACAGGTGTGTGCCGCCACACCTGGCTGGT
>PVKN010035608.1:0-11598 GCA_004027915.1 Capromys pilorides | reverse complement strand
TAATATGCAAATTTTTGGCTTTCTAAGTGCAAACAAACAGAACAATGATCCATCCCTTGTAATGTATGCAAAAAATAAGGAATCATGGCCTACTTATAAAATATATTACCATAGAATTTCAGGAAAGAAACATAGAAAGTATATTTTAAAGTGAGAAAAAGATTTTCCTAAGTATAATATAAAAGAAAAGCTTAATAGAATTGACGTCATAAGAATCAAGAACTGTCACTTTTCAAAGAAAGCAAAAATAAGTTGTGGGCTGGGAGAAGATATTTGCAAGGCATTTATTCACTAAGGGCATAATATATGGCCAGCTCTTAAAACCCATTGACTAGAACACAAGCTACTCATTAAAACAGGGCAAGCTGCTTGACAAACAAGACATTCATCCAGAAAACATATATAGATAGCGAATGAGTGTGAGAGAAGACACTTGATACCATTTCTCATTATGGAAATGCACGTTAAAACTACACCTGTGCCTGATGCCTGCTGTGCGTGCAGATGGCCATTTATTGTATGTTTCCATTCACAGTGGGTTGAAACAGGTGTAGATTAAGCTGAAGCAGGTGTGATACCCACCAGAAAGCCTAAAATTTAAAAAGCAAACAAATCGCCAATACTAAATACTGGTAAATATGTGAAATTCTTGAAACTTTTACACATTGCTGGTGGGAATGCAAACTATTCTTTTGAAAAATGGTTTGGCAATTTCTTACAAAGCCTAATATTTATTCACCATATATCCCAGTGGTCCCCGTTTTAGGTGTTTATTCACATGAAATGAAAACTTACGTTCACATAAAAAATATGTGTTAATGTGTACAGGGGCTTTATTCTTATCTCCAGAAGGCGAAAACAACCAATACATATTTCCATGGATGAACACATAAATTGTTTTGTTCCTCCAGTAGGATATTAACTGCTGGTTAATGCAACAAAGATGAACCTCAAGGACATCTTTCCAAGTGAGAGAAAGCAGATTCAGAAGCTACACACTCTAGGGTTACATTTACATGAAGTTCTGGAAATGGAAAAAAATGGCTCTAGGGTTGAAGTCAGGGGAAGGACTCACCGCATACAAACTTGGGAACTGTAGTGGGGGATAAAATCACCCTGTACCTGGATGGTGTGTGCTTCTGCTTGTCACAGAACTATGTACCACGGAGAGTGAATTTTGCTGTATATGAGCTATACTCTAACAAATGGTTGAAGTGATGTTGCTGTTCCAAGTAATCTGGATGTTTCAGCTAGGATTCTGTCTTGGGGTCCCTGTCATTGGCACCTCCTTTCCTCGTCTTGAGCAATGGGCTATTTTTCTGATCTGTCTACATATCACCACTTTCTTCAGGGTAGACTACCTCTGCTGATAGACCTTGGATCCACTGGACACTGTCCTTCTCTGGTCAGCCAGGCAAGACTGAACACCCCAGAGAGAATCCTGGGCAAACCCTGTGTCTAACCCTGCCCTAGAGCGTATGCTATGGCCAGTCTCTCACTCCCTGTCAACCTGGGAGGATCGCTGCCTCCATCTTTCTGTGTGGGATTTATCTGTTCCCACAAGCTCACCCGAGCCCCTGAGCAGCAGTGTCCAGCTCTCTTTTGCAAGGTTTTTGCATTTCTACTCTGTTCCTTTATCTAGGCCTTTGGGTGCACAAGTGTTCCTTGAACATGGTGTTCATTTTCAGGTAGATCAGAAATTTATCAAATGATGCTTTACTCTTGGAGACTAAAACTAATACTCTAAGTAGCTCAGGTAATTAAAAGCCACAGTGCTCCTTTCACAGCACCATAAACATACTGATGTACAATTGTCTTTTGGTATTCATGGGGTATTATTTCCAAAAGCCTCTGTGAGCACCAACATGTAAGGATGCTCCTATTAGCATCCTACAATATACTTTAAATAATCTCTAGATTAATTCACAGTATCTAATACAATGAAAATAATTGTTATATTGTTTAAGAAATGATAACGGGAAAAATAGCCTGTGTATGTTCAATACAGATACATCCATCCTATTGTAAGTGTATAATCTATGAAAGCCATGAGGCAGGCAATAATAAACAGAACAAACATGATGAGGAGACTGAGGGCCATGCCATGGCCAGTGTCTATAGCAGGGGGCACCTGCGCTTCACTCTGCATGGGAATCAGCCTAGTGGTCAGTCCGTGGCAAATTCAGGTTTCATCTTATGGAACTTTGTGTATTTTCCTCCCAATATTCTCAATCTGCTGTTGGTAGTTTGGAGATGAAGAAGACAGGAATATAGGAAACCAACTGCATTAGACTTCAAGTAAACACACAAACAAGGTAGTTCCAAACCAGATACTATATTAAATTCTAGTAGTAACAGTCAACATAGATATTAGCAATATAAGAAAGCACTAACAAACAAAAAGTTAAAAATGATAAGATTATAACTACTACTTTTTCTTGCTATTTATTTCAGCAGTGGGATGTTTCTGTCTAACTCCTCAGTTAAACAGAAGTATAATTGGGTAAATAGTGACGTCCTCTACTGCATGTTATTATGACTGAAACTTTCTGGGGTATTTTCATGGTTAAGTTTTGCAGTAGGGGATAGTAAGGGTAATTATATAACTCACTGTCAAAACCAGGACTGTATAGTTTGAAAGGTGGAGGGGTATGCTACTCATAATTCTTTGAGGATATTGCAGCCACAGTAGAACTGCATAGTAGCCCTGCTCACACCGAACAGATACACTCCACAGATAATTATTCATCTCTACAGATAACTACTCAGTCATTATCATCTTCATTTTTAAGATGGTTAAGTTAAGCAATTCTTCGTAGTTTTTTCTTCATGAATTGCATGGCACACTGCCATGGGCTAACTCAGCTAAATTCTGAATCAATATCTGTAATTGTACTTCTTTCATTTCCTACTCTAAAAACTGTATCATTGTGCAAATGAATGTGAGTGCTGATATTTTGGGGTAGTGCTTTTCATATTTTCTGTGCTTACAAATCATCCAAGGATCTCATTGAAATGCAGATTCGATCTGGTCACTCTGGTAGGGATGAAGATGGAGCCTGAGATACTGCATGTCTAACGAGTTACAGGAAATACCACCTCTTCCAGTCCACAGACCTCTCTTGGAGAAGCTGGACCCTAGGAGAAGCCTTTGAAAATCATGGAATAATTCAACACAAAGGCAAACTGATTGCTATATACTCAAAAATATAGACACTAGGGTTAAGATTTTTGATTCATAGTAACTTAAAATGATGGAACAATTCATTCTTTCTTTCCGTGGTGCCAAAGGCAGAAGGTCTCTCATTGTCTCTCCTCTATACAGAAAAAGTGAACTTGAAGGGAATTGTTACACTTGGTACAAAAAAGGAAAGTGAACGGATTATTATAAATAATTTCTCTTAAAGTGACTTTAAAGAAAATGTTCTGTTGTTTAAAAATTAAACCTAGAGTGAAGTCTATTATAACCTTAAAGTGACTGCTGGTGAGGCTACCAGTAGCCGAGTCCTCCGTGTCCCACAGGTCAGCCGTGTACTCAGCTAGCACTCTGCTTGCTGTCTCGTAGCCACACATGCATTCTGTCCACAAGGTGAACTCTTCACGCTTCCCTGCACCACCCCCTACACCTGCTGCCACTCTTACCCACCGCACCTCAGCTGATGGATAATTCTGTCTTCTGCTTCTTCTTTCCCCTCATAGTCAATACCAAGAAGGCTTTGGGCCCCTGCTATCAAATGTAACCTGAATCTGTCCGTCTCCTATCACTTCTACTGCCACTCCCCACTCCTGAATGAACTACCAGAATTTTTGAAGCACCAATCCCTGAGTGTCTCTGCTTCTTCCTTTGTCCTTTTAGATTTCTTCCCCAGCATAACAGGCAGAACAATCTCTTGAAAGGAATTCAGATCCTATGGCTCTCTGCTCAGATACCTGCAGGGTCTTTGCTTCAGACTTAAGGCAAAAGCCAAGTTCTTACGATAGGAAACTCTTCCAGGTCCTTGTCTTAGTCCAGGAAGTTTATTTTTGTAACCCTGTGGATAAGTTATTGGAATCCCATAGTTAATTCCAATCACCACTTCTAGTGCAATCCATGGTGACAATAAAGACAATAAGATATATTTATAGTTATGGGGAGCCAAGGGGTCCTAAGTCCAGCCATGGTGATGGCTATTCAGAACAAAGGCCTTGACCCAGGTCCGTAAAAAGTCTCGACCCAGGTCTAAATCTGAGTTGCTTTTCGAAAAAATGTATTTGGTACAGGGTCTACAAGGTCTTACTATGTAGATCAGACTTGTAGTGATTCTCTTGTTTTCAGCCTCCCAAGTGCCTGGGGATTAAAGGTGTGCACCGCCACGCCCAGTCTCACTTGCTGTCTCAGTGCACCCCAGGGGTCAGGCCAAAACAGCATGCTGTGGATGGAATCCTGGCCACTGCCCTCTGCCTAAGCAGGTGCTGTAGTCTGCTGAGCTATTTGGCTGGCTCCAAAACCCAGGTTTTATTCGGTTATGAAGAAGGAGTGGCTTGAGGATGAATGACTCAGTATTGCAGGAAGTAACTACTACGGGCTAGGCTAGATAGGAGGCCTGCATTTACCTCTGTCATATGCAGAGAGAAGGATATGCAGAAAAAGGTATTTGCATTGTACTACTGAGATAGTATCTAATGTTTTGGGGTCTGCTGCTTCAGCTCTGATGTATAATCTTTCAAACCCCAGGAAGTCATAGCCTCTATCTCGAAGCTAGATCCCAGCCAATTGCATGGGGCATTGGCTCTTTGTCCTGTCTCCACCCAGCTCCTATTAAAGAGCAGCAGGTATGGGTTATCAGGGAAACACACATGCCACCTTCAAAGACCACCACCAGCACCTCGGCTGGACCAATACACACTGCTTAAAGCCAACTGAAGGGGTAAGGCAAAGTCCTAGCCAGCTCTGTACCTATCAATGCATGGAATTAGGCTCAGGCACAGCTGCCAAAGTGAAGACAAGCGCTCTTCTTTCAAGGAGAGTCACCCCGGTGGTCCTGCACACTTACCACTGTTCAGGGGACTTTACGCTGTCTGACTCTGTTACCTTCCTGAGTTTATCTTCTCCCCTCCCCTTTATTGCTCTTTCCAACCACAGTGCTCTCCTTACTGCTTCTCTGGTACACAACCTTGCTCCTGATGTAGAGGTCTTATTGGGTCCACGGTGTCTGGAATATCCTAGTTCCACATATTCTCTCAGTTGACTCATTTCTTTTAAGTCATTGCCTGACTCTCATCTCAATACGCCCTAATTATTCCATATCTGACTCCTTCCCATTGCTGATGCCTCTTGCTTTACAGTTTTAGAACATAGATCATCTTACAATAGGTATATGAATTATTTTACTATGTTTATTGCTTGTTGTCTTTCTCCCCATGCTGACACTGTGGACTCCACAGGTGGGGATCTTGCTTGCTAGTGTTGAATGCTGGGGACCTAGAAGAGTGCTTCTGTGGAAAGTCAGTCAGTATCTGGTCATTGTGGAAAGAATGAATGCTTGCATAGGTCACTAATAAAAGCTCAAGAGATGTGTTATGTATTTGAGTTAAAGTCACTCACAAAAAATGAGTGCAGAGAGTAATTAAAATTAAATGACTAAAAAATTCATAGAAAAAAAAAAACAGCCCAACATTTGACTTCTTAAGGCAACCAGTAAGCAATCCAAATGAAACAATGCACATTGAAGTGTGTTCACTTCACTATTTATGACATTCTAACTGGAACAACCGGGTGCTGCAAAATGTGAGAATTACAGCCTTTCTGCCTAATTGCAACAATCTGATTGTGATAATACATTGTTGCTCTTTGCATTCTAAATATTTAATGTATAGTAACACTTATTAATATTATCCTGATTTTTATTCCACAGGAAATGCTGCTATAAAATAGCAGACTGACACGAAAGCCAGATTCTATACATACACAACTCAGATACAACAAGCAAATAATACCCTACAGTTTCCAGATTACTTTTAATGACATTTTTATTTGATGCTGTTTCTGGTGATTAAGAATTGATTACATAAAATATAAAGGAATATTTGAAAACTCGTTAAAGGAAGTACTTTTCCCAATAGAATTAAATTTTATGATGTTCTGTTAAGATTGGTCACATACGTTTTTGAAATCAGTAAAGCAGCTTCAAACCCTTCTAAACTTTACATTACACCCCAGACTACAAAAATCACATTTCAAGTAAAGGTCACTCGCATCGAGTTTGTACAACAAAGTAGGCAAATGTTGAAGGTATTTGTTTTGGGGTTACTTTTTCATCAGTGTCTGTCTGCAGAGAGCAGGTGGAACCCTTGTTCAGGGCTTGTGACCCATGACTCGCAGGAGAAGGGAAATAAAAAAGAGACCGACCGCACAGTATGAGAGTAATCTGAAAAGGTAATGACAAAGAGACATGCTTCAATAATAAGAACTAAACATCTTCTGTAATGAGGCCACTTTCCAGTGCTAAAATGAGAGTGACAGCTCCTCTGTAGGAACTGGAGAGGACTGAGAGAGACTGAGGACAGAAGAACATAGAAGTATGCAAAATGCTGCACTGAGAGTATGAGGACAGATTCTGAGAAACAAAGAGATGGCAACAATTATAGAATTGGCTCTAGCAAGTTAAAGTGCTTTAATCTCTTTATTCTTTTATACAAATTTCAAGTTCAGATTTTACAATTTTGCTTTTTACCATTTAGAGGAGGAAATATATTTCTCTCCTTCAAAAGCAAAATATTTATATTTTATAGGCCAAGGAAACGTTACATTGTGTGGGCCTAATGTCATTTTTCTTTCTTTTGTGATACTGTGGGTTGAACCCAAAACCTTCACACTGAGCTACATCCTCAGCTCTTTATTCTACTGTTTTGAGAAAGGGTCTTGCTAAGTTGCTGACTTTCTCAAGCTTGGTTTGAATTTATATTCTTCCTGCCTCATACTTCCAGAGTGCTAGGATTACATGTGGTGCTAACATGCCTCCATCACTCAGCTTTTTTGGGTGTGAGACTGTGTGTTGGTTTTAAGCTGAAGCCTAAAATTTTCTCTTGCTTCTTGGCCAGAAATTGTTTCTTGCTGCTTGATCTAGTGGTCAAATGGGTGTTAGCTCTGAGTCTAACATTCTCATCCTAAAACAAATGGAGGTGTCTTACTTTCCTCTCACTGCTGGAACAAAATACCCAACATCTCAAATTAAGGAAAGAAAGCTTTATTTAGCTCAGTTTGTGGAGGTTCCATTCCATACTCAGCTGGCCCCAAGGTAGAGTACCATTTAGCAGAGGACATTGGGTCATGGTGGCAGAAAACAGCAAAGAGCAAAGGGAGGAGCAAGGGCAGCAGTGGCAGTGGCAGGCCTCACTCCTTTCCTTCTTTCCCCTTCAGGCTCTCTGCCCCAAGGTGGGTGTAGCACTCACACCCGTAATCCCAGCAGTACTCAGAATCATAATCCCAGCCTTGGATCTCAAGTTAATCACAAGTTCTAGAATAGTCCCCAATGACTGCATGAGGCTTTGAGGGGACACCTAGATACAAACTATAACAGGTGATAACTTATTAGTTTGGTTAATCATGGTGAAAACAAAGACTTAGTTTGGAATTGTGTAGGCAAAGAAGAGGTTGGCTAACTTAAGAGCACTGTCTGCTAGTGTTGTTGCTGTCCACTCAGCCTTATCTCACTGGCCTCAGGGGTCACAGGGTCAGCCTTCAGTCCCCAGCTAACAACTTTCAAACCATGGATGTGATCCCTGGTTGTCTGACTTTCTTATTCTTTTGGTATTCTTTGTGAACTTAAGATTACAGAGCCAGTGGAGGTGGGGTTGGTTTCTTGCAGCTCTTGCTGAATTCATCCAGTGAATATTTTTTGAGCCTCTGCTGTGTCCCAGATGCTGAGGTAGGCCCCAGGAATACACCAGAAAACAAGGTGAATAGGAATGAGTAAAAGAGAAATGATCACCAAGATTCAGAAAGTAGACCTGGGCCTTGGGCTTCCAGTAAAAAAGAAGGAGGAGGAGGTAGTCAAAGAACCAGAGATTCAGTATGCAATTGTAAATGGTGGGAATTATTTTATTGATAATTCTCCTGTAAGGTACACATCCCCCTGTAGGACTGTAAGCCAAGAGCAGACATCCCATATACCCTTGTGAAGAAGAAAAAGACAGGCCACAGCACCTATTATGAAGAGTTCCCATAATCTGAGCCCATGTCACAAGCCAGCCAGACAGAGAAGTCACCCCCAGCCCGAGGAAGCAGGCCTTTGACCACTCAGAATCCTTCACTGGGGAGAAAAAGAAGAAGACCTTGCCTTTGGCCATATCAGGGGGCTCAGAGGTAAAGACCTCCCCCAACCCCAGTCTGAGTGAAGAAGCAACCAGAGTTGGCAAGAAGCCCAAAAAGCACAAGAAGGAAAGAAAGAACCAGGATACCATGGCCTGCTCTGTCCAGGACCCATGGCTGTATGAGGCAAGAGATGCTATGTATGGATGCACAGTAGAGAAGGGGGCTAAGAAAAAGGAAGAAAAGAGTTGTGGAGCCAGCTCAGAAAAAGAAGGAGAAGAGCTCAATAACAGCAGACCCTTGGAAGGAGGAGCCAGACACAGACCTGCAGGTGGTGATGGAGAAGAAAGGCAACGTGGATGAGGCACACATAGACCAGGTGAGGCAGAAGGCCTTGCAAGAAGAGACTGATCAGGAGTCAGGCAAGACAGAAGCATCTGAACCCAGGAAGTGGACAGGGACCCATTTTGGCTAGTGAGATACTACAGATTTTGAAAACAAGGAACAGAAGCTGAAATTTCTTGAACTTACAGGTGGCTTCACCACAAAGCCCAACAAGGCCCTCAGCAAGGCTGCAGCCGAAACCCTGCAGCAGAAGCTATAACAGCACTACGACTGGGCCATGAGCTGGAAGTATAACCAGGATGCTGGGCTTGGCTTCTCTGCCACCCGCAACAGAGTCTTCTACATTGACAGGAATGCATCTAGGTCTATCAGGCTGGAAGATTAAATGCTGATGCCTTCTACTCAAACAGCTCAGATGGCTTTTCTCAGTTTTGCAGATGAAAGCCACCTAGCAGCTGTCCAGGATGGAACACCTGTGGACACCTGTGAATAAATTGGGCAGCTCATGTCCTGGGGGCTAACACACTTTTTTTTCTGTTAAACCGTCCATTCCTGTGGTGACACAGGCATGTGAATAATGGCAGCTGACACCTGGCATTTGTTGGGGGTACAGTGAGGCCCAGGCACATATTACTTTTTGCATTAATGTATGTCTTAGTTACTCTTCTCTCATTGCTGGGACAAATACCCAACACCTGAAATGAAGAAAGGAAAGGATTATTTAGCTCACAGTTACTGGAGGTTTCAGTCCATACTTGAGTGGATCCAAGGCAGAGAGGCGCATGGCAGAGAGCAGCAGTTCATGGCAGTGGAACAGCAACAAAATGGTGACAGAGGCAGCCGGCCAACCAGGGCAGCAGAGAGCCACAGAGTGAGTCTGTCTCTTTCTCTCTCTATATTACATTCAGGCTCTCTGCCTTAGGATGTCCACCCTAGACCACACCCATAGATTCTAGAAGTCCTGCCCCATGATTGCGTGAGGCTTTGGGGGGACAAGTAGACATAAATCATAACAATGTATTTAATCATCATCATGAAGTAGGTGCTATTCATGAGGCAGCTGAGGTTTAGGGAACGAATAATAAAATGTTGAATGCCATGTATTATAAGGTTATACCCTAAGCCTTAAGTCACTAATCATTGTGAAAGTGTCTTGTAGGGACTTCCACCCAGAGTACTAGCTGGGGATTAAATGATGGAGAAAACAAACAAACAAACAAAAATTACAGAGCCAGTCTTTGTGCTATCAGATATAAGGTACTCAAGAGAACAATACATGTTACAGAAGTCCTTTCCAAGTCTTAAGTATGCAGAGTATTGCTGCATATGACCTTAATATGTAATAGTTGCTCTCAGAGAGAAGGAATGAAAGAGAAGAAGGATGGTTGGATTGTCTATATGTGAGTTAATAAATGTTCTGTTTTCTGCTTTCTATCCTAGTATCGAAAGAGATATAAAGTGTTGAAGCTCTTGAGGTAACAAGCCCTGCCACTGATTATGTAAAATAAACAAGTGTCTGAGATCTGAGACCTGGATTATACGCCAGTCTCACTTTAGAGATCTGGTTATGGGGAAAAACACTAATGAAAACTATTATCATTCTTTGGAAGTGTGATGAGCATGAGTTTATGTCACACGCAGTCAGTTCATTAGCTGGATGCATGTGATGTGTCAAATTGTGCCCCCTCTAAAAGACTGAAAGATACACTGACATCCAGTCCCTGGCGTGTGTGACTGTGACCTGTTTGGAAACAGGACCTTTGCAGATGTAGTCAAGTTCATATAAGGTCACTAGGATGGGCATGGATGGATTCGACTGGTAGCCTCCTAAGAGGGTAATTTGAACTCAGATACACACAGAGGATGCTGCTGGGCCACGGAGGCAAGAGGTTGAATGAGGTGCCTGCCAAGGAAGCCTGAAGGGCAGTGGCTGCCACAGGAAGTTAGGAAGAGGCAAGGAACAATTCTCCATGGGTTTCAGAGGGCATAGGGCCTCACTGATTCCTTTATTTCAGACTCAGAACTGTGAAACAATCTGTTTGTCATTATAAGTCACCCGGTCCCTGGTACTTGGAACCACATATAAAGACAGTTCAGCCCATAATGACTTAAGTCAACTCATTCCTCACAGCAGTGGGAATCCTCCTTAGTGATCATATTTAGTTACCAGAGTCCAGATGCACACAGCATCTTTAATAACACCTAGCAACAATTGATGGTGCTCATCTGTACCAAAGCATTTTCTAGCATTTGCATCACAAAGAACTGGCTTTTATATGTCTCCAGATCTTTAGGAAAGGAAGGCTGCAGAACACAGCAAAGCTGCAGTAATTTGTTTAAACTTTAAGAAAGGCTGACCTGGGCACGGGAAGCAGAGAGAAAAGCAAAGGAGGCCCTATTCCTTGAAACAAAGGGTGGAGGTGTGATTTGTCTCACCAGGATGTAGACTGAGAGGGGAGACAAAAAGCGTTTCTTGACTGCAGGAAGTAGGGGACTGAATATGCTTTTAACACAGCATCCTTACGAAGCCTCTTGGGCAGAAGCATTGTGTTTGCATATGTAGTAGTTAGTAGGCATCTCGGTTACTTTTCTCTTACTGCTGGGACAAAATACCCAGCACCCAAAATTAAGGAAGTAAAGGTTTATTTAGCTCACAGTTTGTAGAGCACATGCTCAGCTGGCTCTAAAGCAGAGAACAGCAGTTCATGGTGACAGAGGTGGCAGAAAAGAACAAAAAAGCAGGAGTAGTGGCTGTGGCAGAGGCAGAGGCAGAGGCAAGCCTTTGTCCCTTCCTTATACTGCATCCAGGCTATCTGTCCCAGTGTGAGTGTAGCACTCACACCCATAATCCCAACAGCACTCAATCCCATAATCTCAGCATTGGATCAAGAATTAATCACAAGCTCCAGAAGCTGCCCCATGACTGTATGAGGCTTTGGGGGGACACTTAGACACAAGCTACA
>PVKN010035607.1:0-11612 GCA_004027915.1 Capromys pilorides | reverse complement strand
CAGCCTGCTGTCCTAATGGTTTTCAACCAACAGGAGAAGGAAACAACACTCTCCCATCACTTACATTCCAGTAAAGGAGACCAAGTTCTGGGAATAGAAAACAGATAGTTAAGTAAGCACCAATACACAATAAATTGTTGTGTAGTCCTTAAAAAGAATCAGATCCTGAGTACTGAGCTGGAAAGACATTAATGGAAAAAGCAAGCTGCAACTAGGGTTTATAGCATGGCCCCTGAATTCTCTTACCAGAAAAAATGTCTGCTCTGCTAATGTTCACAACAAATTCATTTGGTAGATATATATAGTTTTATTAGGTGCAATGGCTGACATTGAATTATCTGTTGTCAGAATTGGAAATGCTCTATCAGATAACACAGGGTTGACAACTGAGCACAAGATACATCTGAGATGTCACAGCTCAGAGATGCCTTCTGTCCTCTGTGCCACCCACAGGCCTGGGTAAGGCAGAAATGCATAAACAGAACTGCCAGACTGCGCTCTAGGATAACATCTCTTAATGTAGATTCCTCAACTTCAAATACAAATGAAGGGGCTGGGGAGATAGCTCCGTGGCACAAGTGCCTGGCTGGCAAGTACAAGGTCATGAGTTCGAATTCAAATCAAGGTCATGATTTGAATCTTCTTCAAATCTTGGTTTAGTGATTACATGAGTTACTTATAAAGCTGTCTCATAAATGAGCTTACATAAGATAACTTTTTAATTGTCAAACATGTCTTTAATTCACATGCTCTGCTGACATCACAAATCATCAGACCTGCAACTGCACCTACAGGTGCAGATGGGATGTATACGTGGGCTCATAACCCTTGGCAGTGAGTGCAGGGAGCAAGCATGGTCAGGTGGCCCTGTCCCTTCTCCAGCTGGAGATGCTGGAACCACCATCTGTGACAGAAGCAGGAGCCACATGGCATGAAGATACATGACACCACAGTGGCCAGCAGACTGGCCTTGTGCCTTTGTCTGTGGTCCCTGTAGCTCTGCACGCGGTACTGCCCTCTGAGTCCACAGTCTTCTGACACAGAAAACAGTCCCCATGGCTGAGAAACTTGCTTCCGACCATGAAGAGATGGTGGAGGAGGCACTGCCCCCCGTCTGCATAGCCTGGAGTCACTTTTTACTGGGACAACAGTGCCTCTGTAAGCCTCACAGTGTCTGACAGCAAGGTTCCCCTCGCCACCACTCTACCCCTCTACAGACACCCATCCCTGGACCTCCAGATTCCCAGTGCCACCCCATTCTGCCACTACCCAACCAGTGGATCCTTCACCCCTCGCTGCCGAACATGGTGCGGCTCAGTGGTTCCCAGGAAGTAATCTCTGGAAGCTGAGTTGTAGGCATGGATGTCTTAGGCATAGTAGGGTTGTCAAGACCCCCCCCCGACTCCCTCTGTGTTCTGTAGGAGTTGTTGGGCCGCACCTCTGAGCTGCCTTCCAGCTGCCCATGGCGACACAGTATTAGGCCAGCACTGCTAGTAGTCCTTGTCACGGCTGTCTTCAGCTTCTCAGACACACCACATGTTTGGTGAATGAATAGGTGACCACACTACGTTGTCCCAAGAGAGAGGCCCTGGCATCCCCAGAAGCGCTCTCACCAGGTGCCTTTAATGTTTCCCAGTGCCTGAGTCATATCCACTAGCTTGTCAGTGTTCGATGCCATCTGTTCCCCTGACCAATTCATTCTTGCCTAACACCCTTCTCCTCCATTTTTCCTACATTGGCTTGGGCTCCAGGATAGTGACAGTGATAATAGCAAGAAGAGATAGGTTTCCAGTGTCACTGCCATGACTCATCAGGCAAATTTAAGGTCTATTTTGTTTCTCACTTTCTTTTCTTTTCTTTTCCTTTTTTTGTACTGGGAATTGAACCCAGGACCTTTACACCAAGCTATATCCCTTTAATTTTTTTTTTTTTATTTTGAGACAGAGTCTCTCTAAATTACTAAGTTCCCCAAGCTATAGTTTAACTAGCTATAGTTTAACTAGCCTCAGCTTCCCAAAGTGCACCACTGCATTTAGCGGTCCTCCCCCAGCGTCCACGGACAGACCTTCCCAGGTGGACGCCGCCTCCAGAGATCCACCTCTACTGCTCAGAAGGACCTTGCTGAGACCCAACCGCTGTGTTATCTAAGTTAGCCTCGCTCCAACAGAGCCTGCACACTGTACCATTCCCACAAGGCTGTAGAACAGGAAGAAGTGGGGAGGATGCCGCTGCCACTGCTACTGCTGCTAGTGATCTTTGTTGAAAACCTTTCTGGGAGGATCTAAGAAAGGTGAGGGCACTGTAGCGTATGTTCGAAAAATACTATTCAAGGATTGCAATGTGCATGTTTGTTACCAGCAGTGCCATTGCTGTGGTCAGAAAGTGTTGGACACAGCTGAGGGATCTGCTGCAGAGAAGATGAGGGGAGACACTAGACTCAGCTGTGTCTAGAATGGAGAAGATTAAGAAGATGAGCCCTATCCCTTTTGGCCAAGGATTACTTATTTTCCAAATAGCAACACCATTCTCATTCTCAGTCTCATTCACCCTGTCCCTGTCCCTGTGTCCCTCTCTGCCTATCTCCCTACCCCTATCCCTGTCCTTCCTGTCCTTCTCCCTCTCCCTCCCCTTCTCCCTGCTGTCTCCCTCTCCCTCTTCTCTCCCCTATCCCTGTCCTTTTCCGTCCCTCTGTCTCCTTGTTCCTCTTCCTATCCCTCTCCCTTCCCCGTCTCCCTCCCCTCTCCTGTCTTAGCAGCATTCTACCACTGAGCTCCACCTCAGGCCCTGTCTCAAAGTGCTATCTCAGGCCAGCTTTCCAGATCTCAGGCCCTGACGCCTGCGGTTATGGCTACCTTAGCTGCATCAGGCCTCTAGTTCACATGAGGAACTTCTGAAGACAGTCATTTATCTTACAGGTAAAGAAATTTGAAAATCAAGTTTTTTGTTTCTTCCAATAGTAGGATCTCTGCACAGTGTTCAAGAAGCACATGACTTGTGGTAAAAACAAACTCTTTTTGATGTATTTGTTATGATATTTCACAGAGAGCATACGATTTCATCTTCTAGAATCATCCACAAGAGCCGAACCCAAGGGTGACATTGAGTAACACACTCCTGGAACACAGGTGGTGAAAATACTCCTCCCAAAGTGGTCTTCAAAGGGGAGTCATGTTTTATTTCATCATTTGTTATTTATTTATTTATTTATTTATTTATTTATTTATTTATTTATACAGATTCTCACTTTATAGTTCAAAGCCGGCCTTCAATTCACTGTGTACCCCAGGCTGGCCTCAAATTCATGGCTGGCCTCAGTCTCTCAAGTGCTGGGATTATAGGCATGTGCCACCATGCCCAGCTCCCATCACTTTCTTTAAACTCAACTGAGATACAGTTGCTGGAAGAGACACCATGTTTAAGAACTAAGGCCCTGCCTATCAGTCTATGCACTGAAATGCTTGTGTCAACATGTATTTCTACAAATACAAAAGCATTTTCCTCCAGAAAATAAACAATAGCAAAGAAAAACAGTTTACAGAGACCTTTTTCATAACAATATTTAATTTCTATTTAATCTCCATGGTACTGTAGGTAATTAAGTACAGTGGACCTTTGAGTTATAACCAGGCTGACAGATGAACAACTTGGGTCATGACCAGAATTTTAGTTTTAACGTGTGACCAAAGTCTTAGCTATGACCCAAATGCAGGTCTCTTGTGCTTCCCGATGGTCTCAGGTATAGATTTAACCCTTAAAGAGTTCAGAAGAATCATTAAAACATCTTTCCTGTGTGGGGTTAATTGAGAAATCCTGGGTCAATGTCCCTCTAACGATGCTGAGATCTGAGTGCATGGAGGAGAGAGACTTTAAAGGTTGGGTAGAGAAGCCTGAGGCCTCAGTTGACAGCCTGAGCTACCACTAGCCCTCAGGAATGAACTGAATAAGTAAATCCAGGGTCCGCTGAACTGTACTTTATACCAACAGAAATACCGGCTCTCACTGGGACAGATAAGTAGACAAAACAATAGAGATTTGAGGGACTTAAATAAAACAAGGTAAGACAAAGCACAGCCAAACAATTCTTTAGGATTGAGATTATTTGGGGGATGGCAAGTATGAGAAAGACTACAGAAAATCAAAGATTCCTGGGAGTTTCTTTGGATGACACATTCCTCTTCATCTTTTCTGCTTAGCTCTAGTAAAGCAGCTCTCAGGCCCCTGCGCCTTCGGACATTTGGACCTGATGGTAAATCGTGTTTTCTTTGGGCTTCGCTTTCCTGCAGCAACCAGGAATAAACATTAGAGTTGACACCAGTTGGTAAGCAATCAACACTCTAATTGAGAAACTGTTACAAATGTGTATGCAGAAGTGTCCCAAACCAGAGAGTAAAGATAGGAAGGAACAAGGAAAAGGGGGAAGGGGTGGGGCGGAGGGTAGGGCAAGCAATGTCCCACAGGGTGGCCCATGCACCACACCCGGGTTACAGCCCATTCTCTTGTGTGATCCACCAGATATTCTTTTTTAAACCTTATTTATTTATTTGTATTATGGCCAGTTCAGCCTGCCCTGTGGGTGGGGCTGGCACAGCATGTGGTGCCGATCGAGCTGCAGTTCCTATGGTTGCCCAAACTTTCCTAGGCAGGGGCTTTAGACCACTGAGCCATCTCGCCAGCCCTCCATGAGATATTTTAAAAATAAGAAAAGATTTCACGGCATTTTGAAAGTGAAATCAAATTTCAAATGTAAATAAATACTGTTTTACTGGGGCTGATACACGCCTACTCACTTACTGGCTCGGCTATGTCCTGTACCAGAGGCATAACTGTGGTGGCAACAGGGCCCCTCAAGCCCCAGGGCCAGATAGATTTACTCAGGTTTGCAGCCCCCTGCGGTGGAGCACATGTCCAGTTGCTGTCTAACTCAGGAACTTTCTAGTCAACGTTTTATTTTGAATCTGGGTACTTTCAGGGGACCTGGCATTGTTTTCTCATCTGTAGAACGGGTATAATAACAATGGTGGCTGCTGCATGGTGTTTTGAGAGGCTGAGGAGAGAAGGAGCAGGTTGCTTGCAGGGAGGAAGCACAGTGGCGCTTCACAAAGGCCGGCAGTTGTCCCCATGTAACCCATCCCCACACTATTCCCTTGTGCCGGTTCCCTAATGTTTCCTCAAAAACTAGGGAAGAATGAGTAATAGAAACTATGTCTGTAGCCATGAACTGCCTGCTACTTAAGGAATTTTACAAGGTATGATCCAAATATATAATAAATGTTTAAATTGTAAGTTTATAACAGTAACAATTCATCTCCCTCAAAACACTCGCCTTCACTTCGATCATACTTGCCCATTCTTGCCATTTTCTGATGCAGTTCTGGAAGTTTCCTTTCCTTTCTAGCATCTTTACAAGATAGAATCAAAAATACAGTAAATACTGCCGCTGAGTGCTATCCAATGGAAAGGCAGGCTCATAAGAACATTATAGTATGTCTGCATCTACCCTGTTCACTGGGTCAGGCACTCCATGACTTCTGGCTCTTCCCCAATGCTAAAATGACCACGAAAGAGTATTCAGGACTTGGAGGAAGTCACATGTGTAAGTAAAGACATTCACGAAGCAGGACTTCCAGAACTGCTTTGGAGAGTGGCACAAACGACTGCATTTGTTTGAAATGAGGGAGAATATTTTGAGGGGGATTCATGGCAATGTATTTTTTATTGTAAAGTAACTTTACAGGGTCTCACTACGCACTTCAGCCTGGCCTTGACACACTGCATAGTCCTGCTGCTTCAGCCTCCCAAGTGCTGGGATTATAAGTGTGTGCCACCACTCAGGCTTATAATAACTTTTTGAAATTTAAACATGCACTGTATTTTTATCACACCTGTGGTGGTGAAGACAGTGAAGTAGCTGGTTATAACAGAGCATGAAGAACCCTGTTGGGAAGAGGGTTGTAGGGTATCAGGCTCAGTGCAGGAGCACCTCACCTCTCAGCTAGGGCAAGGATGGCTGCAAATTAACCACTGGAGTTCGTGGAACTCTCACAATAGCCTTCTAAATCACATTTTTACTGTGGCTGCATTACAGAGAAGGAAATTAAATGCATGAGAGATCCATGGATCCTGAATCACATGGCCATGTCTAGATGTAAAACTAGGTCTCCGTGACTCTGAAAGCCAGGCTGTCCAGGCACAAGGACACAAGACATTGGAGGTGTGGGATCCCTAGGACTGCGCCTGGACCTGAAAGTCCACTCAAGCACATGCGCTGTCACAGGGGTGGGTGATGATATAAGCCCTTGTCCTTTGTGAAGAGAGTCACCAAATAATCTAAACCAACCATTACTAATGGGTCAGGAGGTTGGTTTAAAAATGCTGTCAACTCATAGTTTTTAACCCTCAGGGTCTAATGCACTGGTTCCCTGCCGTGCTGTTTGGAGCAGGATGCGTGGTTCCTGCTGTCTCTTTCCTTCACATACAGTCAAGGGCTATTGAATTTCGTCTCCATCTGCAGCTGCTCTGGCAGTAAGGCCAAGCTATACAAATACTGACACTGTTCTCAACATTTGAGGTGGAGAATGGCGAGTGTATGGTGACACTGGGACCCCTCCCAGAGGCCCTGCCTACCCCAGCACCCAGAACTTCACCTTCGGAGGTTCTCAGCATCCTCAATGGTCTCAGGCAGGGCAACTCCCTTGGTCTCTGGAAGAAGCAGCGTCATACCTCCAGCAGTCAGGCCCAGTATGCCTTCAAATGAAACAAGTTGTACACGGAGGCATCAGGCCATAGCCAGTACTATGCACCAACGTGACTAGTGAGCCAGGGAGACAGATGTCTAGATAGCGCATGAAGGAAGGCAGAAACTTCATTCTCTTTCCCAAGCTCTGACAGAAATAAAGCTGATCTAGAAGTTGGATTTGAATTGTTTCCTGTGTCTGTGCTCAATACTTAAGATCCAAAAGCAGAAGGGGAATAATTCAATGTCTTCCTATCTGTAACGTCCGTCCTATCTGCAGGACAAACAAGCATTAGCAAAGCATAAGAAAACACTGCTCAAATGCTTGTCCACTCTGTCCTGCAGGGGGAATTGCTGGGTTCTGAAACCAGAGAATGTAAGTCTCTGGCTACTTTGAGGAGTAGCATCTGTCTTTTTCAAGAAGCAAGACGGACGAACCCAGCAGATGGGGGAGACCAAGCTCCTTCCTCAACACTCACTCACCAGTGGCCACAGAGTCACCACATTGTCCCCACCATCAGGCCTGAAAGAAGACCTAATAAACTCTCTTGAAGTCTTACCAAACAAAACGAGGGGCAAGGGTTGCCAAACCTCCATCAGCCTGTAGACCAGGAAGGGTGCAAAGATCCCACCCAAGTCACAGAGGGTAGAACACACCATCACCCCAAGGCTCCTAAAATACAGAGAACCAAAAGTTACATTCCTTTTTTTTTTTTTTTTGAGACAGGGTCTTACTATGCAGTTCAGGCTGACCTTGAGCTCACTTTTGTAGCCCAGGCTTGTCTTGAACTCACATCAATCCTCCTGGCTCAGCCTCCCAAGTGCTGGGATTACAGGTGTGCACCACCACACCCAGCCAAAAGTTACATTCTACAATTCAACTTTTTAACATTTGATATTATTATTTTGTTCATTGTTTGATGTACACAATGCTTACATTCCTCATGTGCAGTTAGTACATAATAGGTTCTTTTATCATCCTACTTCTCCACCCCTCTTGTGTGTCTGATTTTTTCACTTAAAACTATGGTCTCAAAGTGCAACCATTTTCCTACCAATTACACAAGTCTGTCTGTCTACCTGCCTGCCTTCCATTCTTCCTTCCTTCCTTCCTTCCTTCCTTCCTTCCTTCCTTCCTTCTTTCTTTCTTTCTTTCCTTCCTTTTTTCTCTCTTTCTTCCTTCTGGGAAGTTGAGACAGGTAGTTCAGCCTAGCTCAGGCTATGTAGCCAAGGCTAGCCTTGAACTTGCAGTGATCCTTCTGCCTCAGCCACCACACAAAACTTATCCTTCTTTTTGTAATTTAGATTAGATTCAACTGACTGAAAATACAGTATTAGAACTTAATTAGGAGTATGCATGCTTGTGTGTGTGCACATTCATATGTGCATGTATGTGTGCTGTGTGTGTGTAATTGTATGTAATTTTAAGTTACTTCTGAACACCTAGCTTCCCTTCCTACTTTCTGAGAAGCCACACCATCTCCAGTGGTCAAGGGCCCCTCAGAGGTGCATTACTTGGCTTTTTTCTGTAGAAGACCAGACATTCAGTACCCGCTATGGTTTAGAGCAGTATCCCCCAAAGGCCCATGTATTGAAGGGGGAGTGACTTGCCAGTGGCACTACAGGGTGACAGTTAAGCTTTAGGAGGTGGGACCTAAGGGGAAAAAGTGTCTTTAAAGTAAAACTTGGGGGGCTGGCCCTGGCCAGATAGCTCATTAGACTAAAGTGCCTGTCTAGGCAAATACAGGGACCGGGTTTCCATCCCAGGTGTCTTGTGCTGGCCCTGTCCCCAAGGCACACTGAGATGATGACTAAGAGTGGGCATGGTGGTATGTGCCTGTAATCCCAGTGCTTGGGAGGCTGAAAACAGGAGAATCACTACGTGTCTGATCTGTATAGTGAGACCCTATAGACTCTGTACTAAAAATACAAGGAAAAAAAAAAGTTGGACCACAGCCCCCTGCCTCTCTCTATGCTTCCCAGCTTCCATGAGGTAAACACAGCTCTTCCACCACACACTCCCTCTGTGATGCTTTGTGCTGTTGCAGGCCCAAAGCAAAACAGCCAAGGGACCATGGACAAAGCCCCTGAAACCTTTAAGCCAAAATCAATCTTGAGTTAATCATCTCATGTATGTTACTATAGCAACACAAAGCTGACTAACTTCTGTTTGTATACATTTTGAGTCAGTCACCTGGGTCTGGTGAGCATCACAGTGAAGATGTTTGGCCCCGCTCTTTTAGACTGTGGCCTGAGAGCTGACAATGCGAAAGGCTTTCTCTCTCTAAATGACTTCATCCCTTCGTATTCAAGCCAAGAAGCTTTTTACAAGGAAGAGTCTCAGATGGCCTTTCACTAAAGGGCCTGGCAGAAGAACGGAAAGGGCGACTCAGAGTTATGTGTTTCCTGGCTTCCTGATGGATTCAGAGAACTGTGCTAGTGTTCAGTGACACTGGGGAGCTTAAATTTTCCTTAGATGCCATTGACATAGTGACAAAGGCAGAAGAAATAACATATAAAGGAAAAAAATTAAGATAATATATGTATATCAAATTTCAATAAAGGCCAAATTAAGATAATGGCAATTTTTAGAACTTCAGATAAAGTGGCTATTTTTGCAACTAACATTTAACACCAAGTCTTCTAAGATTCCAATGGCTATAAATGCATACAAAGATGCCTCGCATTATTACGTATTATGAAAAAAAGCCACAAAATTACTAAGACTTTCCAGAATGACTAAAGCCAGGCACTGCTGAGGCTGTGGAGCAGCTAGACCCCTCACACATGGCTGACAGGAACACAAAATGCCCAGCATTTAAAAAATTTTTGGCAGCTTCATGTGAAGTTAAGCAGATGCTCCCTGTAATTGTCACTGAGATTAATATATATGTCTAAATAATAATAATAATAAATGTCTAAAGATCTATATGTGAATATTTGTAGCAGTTGGACCATCACCACCAGAAGCTTGGCACTGTTCAAAAAGTGAATGGAAAAACTACCCTGCAATGAAAAGAATCAAGTCAATGAGAGATACAAGACAAATGCATCCTATCATGCAAAGTGAAAGAAGCCAAACATCAAGGCTATGTAATTTATGTTATCAGTCCAGAAAAGGTAAACCTATAGGGATAGAATCCAATTCGAGGCTTCCAAGAGCTGACTGCAGGTGGACACGAAGACAGTATGGCAAGGAGAGATGAATAAACTTGCAACAGGGGAGTGATGTAAACAGCCTCTGTTTTGATCACAGAAGCACTTAGACAATTAAGTATATTTATCACAAAAACTCATCAAATTGGGCCAGTGAGATAGCTCAGCAGTCCAAAGTGCTTGCTTGGGCAAGCTTAGGCAAGCACTGGGACCGCAGTTCGATCCCTGACACCACACATTGTGCCAAGCCCTGCCCCCAGGGCATGCTGAACCACCCCCAAAAAGAAAAACTCATTGAGCTATATTTTGGAAAAAGATTTTACCCTATCATACCTGACTTTAAAAAGTTAGTTCTTTAGCATCAAAAGCATAGACAACAAAAGTAAAAGGACATAATTGAACTATATCAAAATTAACAACATCTACAAATCAAAGGACATAATAGAGGGAAAAAGCAACTTAAAGAATGGAAGAAAAGTACTTGTAAATCCTGTATCTGATAAGTTATTAATATCCAGAATATATAAAGTGCTACAACTCAACAACAACCACAAGTGACCCACGTGACCTACCACAAGAACTGAAAATTGATTTCTTAGGTAAGATATGTAGATGGCCCACAAGAACAAGAAGAGCTACTCAACACCACTATTACAGACACCAAAATAATATTGTGCTATAATTCACACCCATTAGAATGGCTACTAGAAAATGAGGAAAGATAAAGGAAATAAGCGTTGGTGAGGATGTGGAGAAATTGAAAACTTTTATGTTGGCTAGTGGGAGTATAAAACAACACAGTTCCTATGGAAAACAGTAGGCAGGTTCCTCAAAAACATTAAAAATGGAATTAGCATATGATCTAGTAATTCCAATGCTGGATATAAACCCACGTAGAGCTGAATTTGAGTTTTCTAGAGAACTGTGTATACTCATTTTCAGACCAACACTATCACAAAAGCCTAAAAATGGAAGCAACTAGAACATCTACAGACAGTTGAGTGGTTGAATAAATACAGTACATGCAAGAGATGGACTATCATTCGGTCTTAACAAGAAGGGAATTCTGTCATAGGATACAACATAGATGAACACTGAAGATGTCATGCTAAGTAAAATAGCTAGTCACAACAAGACAGATACCAGATGACTCCATTTACATGAGGTTCTTAGAACAGTCAAAATCATAGAGATAGAAAATAAAATGATGAGTGTCGGAGGCTGGTGGGGAGGAAAGGATGAGATGTTGGTGAATGTGTGAACACATAGAATTTCCACTTTGCAAAACAAAAGAGTTCTGGAGAATGGGAATGTACTTAATGCTCCTGAGCTATTCATTTTAAAAAGTTCAAGAAGGTAAATTTCATACCAGTGTAATTTTACCACATTGTTCTAGAAAGTTCCTCTGTTCCAGACCAATAATACAGTTCTGGCCCTGGCCCTGTCACTCTCTAGCTGGATGACATAGGAAAGGCTCTTTCCCTTTCTAAACCTCAGCTTCTCTCAGTGAAACAGGAATAGTAATCCTCAGTAGCAATTTTAAGGGCATGGATGGTGCATGCCTATAATCCCAGCTCAGGGCAGGCTGAAAACAGGATCACTATGAGTCAGAGTTGCATAAGGAAACCCTGTACCAAATACATTTTTTTAAAAAAGCTGGTGTTTTAATTATGATATAATCCTGTCATTTCCAGCACAGTGCCTGAGACATAGGAGGTATGAT
>PVKN010035606.1:0-11597 GCA_004027915.1 Capromys pilorides | reverse complement strand
TGATAGCAGTGTGTATGTAGAGTGTGGCACACAGCACTGAGGTCCATGCTGGCCTAAAGGTTTGCTGCTATATTGGCTAGACAGGTTAATGTGTCTCAGAGAAAGTATTTGTAGAATTTTACAGTGGATATTCTTTTATAGCCATGTTAATTTTGCTCCTTTTTAGTTGTATCATTTTACCAGCCAGAGTCTAAAGCATGTGAATGCACTATGAGGGTGATGTGAAATAGTGATGCACACCCAGGCACTGTGGGGATAGATTTGATCCTTTGAAAGCCTCGGGTATTCTTGTGTGTAGTTTGAAATAGTGTGTTAAGCCTACTGCCTTAAGAAGGCTTTGCTTCCCCTTTTAATCTTTAGAATTTTTTAAACCAACAGCTTTGTAGTCTTTAGTTAGGGGGATTGTACATTGAACCCCCAAGTTTTATGGAACATAAAAACCATAGAATGGAATATATGTGTTTACTGTTTTTGTTGTGTTATGTGTACCATGTAGAATACTGCAAAGTAAAAATTAAAATTATGGAGATAGAAAATGTTTTATGTATGTGTTCGTTTTCTAATGCTAGGGATTGAACCTATGGTCTTGTGCATGCTAGGCAAACACTATTACTGAACTACACACTAACCCCTGAAAGGTATTTTAAAAGATTACCGAATGTGAGATATATAGACTCTTTTAAGCTTAAAAAACTCTATAATCAAATTTTATCACTTTATAAAATGAAAAACATGTAAGTCCATAGGGTCTGATTGAGCCAGAATTCAGGACTGATGTAAAACATATTAGTCTTTATTTCAAAGCCATGTCTGGTTCTATCTCACTGTCTAATAACTGCTGGAGAGCACCATAACACTTTTAAGGTGCTCACTTACCATATAAGAAAATGACTCTCCTTGAAGCAGTGTAGCTGTCAAGGTCATAATCAAAGCAGGTTTTATCATTTGTGTTAAGTAACTTAGCTCTTCCATACTCTTCAGAAATTCTGAGCTGACTATTTTTTTTTTGGTCCACCTTTTACCCAGTTAACAGAATGCTTACTCTCTTATTGCCACTTAAAAGTCATCTGGAAGACTCATGCTGATAATGTAATGCACAGTGAAGGAAGGGGGTAAAGTAGGAAAACATAATTATTGCATGCAGTTATTTTAAAGGCTCTTTTTTCTTCTCTCCTCTATCTTTCTCCCAGCTTAGTTGGATGGATCTGATTCATATAGCTTCCCCCTCTTTTCTTTTCCTAAATTGGGTAAGAGCTTTCAAACTATTCAGGAAAAGCTGTAAACTATAGCAGAGCACTTGAAAGACAGTAGTTTGTCCCTTTCTCAACCTTGTTATAGATCTGTGGATAGTCTGGAGCTCACAAAACTGTACTTAAATATTTTCTATAATACAGGTTGAGGACAGATTTCTATTTGCTATTGATGACTGTCAAAACAACTTCGATAGGACGATTATCACAGAGTGCAGGGACTTATTTTCTGATGGAGAAACTGCTTTGGTTTTGTCTCACTGTTTTTACATGATTATTTCTTACATGATTATTTCTTACTTCATCTTTTTTTTTTGTCTCTTTGAGACAGGGTGTCGCTATGTAGTTCAGGCTGGCCTTGAGCTCACTTTTTTAGCCCAGGCTGGTCTCAAACTCACACTGATCCTCCTGCCTCAGCCTCCCAAGTGCTGGGATTACAGGAGTGTGCTACCACACCCAGCCTTCTTATTTTCTCAAGTGTTTATCACATTTAATAAATTTGTAGTTGAGAATTATGGTACCCAGTAGTGTGAGAAAGAGAAATTGGGCACCTGGAAACTATTGAAATACAAACAAATGATAGGAAAACTTCACCAAAATGTGTATGATTTTGAAATTTGGTGGAACATGTCTTAGGCTCAAGACATGCTCACACTGCATTTCCTCATTCATCCTTTTCTTATCCAAAATTGCTTTTCCTTCAAATTTGTGCTAGTGTGTACATTGCTGAGATATAGTCCTGGACACCCACAATTTAAAAAAGAAGAGGCTTTTTTTTTTTTTTTTTTTTTTTTTTTTTTTTTTTTGTGGTTCTCAGTTTCATTGGGTTCAGCCCATGGCAGGCTTCAAGGCATAAACTGGATGGTAGAAGGGCTTGGTTGCGCAGAACCACTTACATCGTGGCAGCTGGAAGCAGAGTGAGGAGAGGAACTAAGAACACGAATAACATCCTTCCAGCAAAGAATAACATCTTGGGCACTTCCTGACCCCAGTGACCAGCCCTTTCTGACAGGGCCTACTGCTGAACATGAGACTAAGCCATATCCTAGGCCTTTAAAAGACTCATGTATATCTCATTAAGTGAAATGCATTTAGCCTGATTCTAAGACTTGCTGAAGTTAACAATACTGGCAATGTGAAAATGTCAAAATCCAAAGTTTCCTCTGAGACTGAAGGCAAATTCTTAGCCATGATGACCTGTAAAAATAAACACGTCCAACATACAATGACAAGAACCAGGCATGGTGGCTTATGCCTATACTCAGCACTCAGGAGGCTGAGGCAGGAAAATCGCTGCAGTTTGAGGCCAGTTTGGTTAACATAATGAGTTCAAGGCAGCCTGACCTACATAGTGAAATACTCTGTCTCCAAACAAGCCAAAAAAAAAAAGCAAGGGAAAACGTTCCTGTTCTTAAAGGAGAAGAGCCAGAAATGAGTCGAAAGCAACATCAATACCTGGCAAGGTAAGCACAAAATCTTACAGCTGCTTGTCTAGCACCTGTGGAAGGTTGTAAGCTATAAGCGCCAAAGGGCTTGAGGAACTCTACCCTCATGGTATTAATGGTTACAGGCCACATGTTCTTTTTTGGCAGGGTCTGCCCACTCCGTGCAGCATTCCTCCAATCCTTCATGTTCATTACATCTTCAGCTTCTTTGCATCTCCACTGCATCTTTGGCTTTACTTTCACAGCTTCATGTACTGCCCTCTCATGGGCTCCTGGCAGGGACTGACTGTGACCATGGCATACATTTTTACTGGCCTACCAGGCTTTCTTCTGAAATCGGAGTGGAAGTTTCCATGACCCCTTAATTCATGTATTCTGTGTACTCAGAGACCAGCACTACGTGGATGGTGCCAGGGTTGGTTGCCAGCTTGTGTCATAGCCCTCTGGATCATGGCTGCAGTAGTTTCTGAGTGCCTGGAATGCTGAACTTTGGAATACATTTCCCTAGGTAGCTGTGAATGAGCAGGCATCCTAAGGACTCTTCTCAAATAACTTGCAGTGCAGGCATTCTAAGGACTCTTTTTCTCAAATGATTTATGGTTTTGTACCCTTGTTCCTGGCATGTGTGGGGTCTTGCCATTTCTGACATGTCCTCAAGGCATCCTTTTTCTTGTTCCTATACAAAGTACTTGAATTTTTAATGCTAATCTTTTTGGTTTGTTCTTAACTGCAACCTCTGAAGCTTGGTGTTTTCTGTCTGCTGCCATGTTCTTGTTTGCCCCAACTTTGTAGGTGCTTTTCTGGCAAAATTGCAATCTTTCAAAATAATTCAGCTGTGCCATTTGCTTCTGATTCCCAATGTAGGTCAGGGTGAAAGGAGCCAGTAGTATTCATACGACACCCCAAATGTCATGTTACTTTAAAAATTTATGTAGCAGATTACTTAGTCCATTGCCCTTAACTTCAATCTCCCATGAAGTATAAGGACATAGTCAAAATAAGTGAACTTTTCTGCCAGCAGAACATGTATGGCTGTTAGTCCAATTGCCACTGGAGTGCTTGGTTCCATCTGAAACCTCCTGAGCTCATTTTTTTTTTACTGTGTGGAGTCCCATCAGTATTCTGGTCTTGTGGGCTCTGACCAGAATGTCTCATAAAGCGAAGCTTAACAGAATTCTAGTAAGTGGAGGACCACCTGAGCAGCTCTCCTTGAAAGAAGAGTGATCATCTCCATTTTGGCTCAGCCTGACCCTATTTTCTTGTGTTGATATGTGCAGAGCTGGTTAGGATTTTTCATTATCTCTTCAGTTGGCTTTAAGCAATGCATATTGGTCTAGCTGAGGTGTTGGTGGTAGTCTTTCAAGGCGGCGTGTTTCCCTTATAACACACAACTGCTGCTCATTAATATGAGCCAGGTCGAGACAGGACAAAGAGCCAGTGCTCCATGATGTCGGCTGAGATCCAGGCTCGAGATAGAGGCGATGGCTTCCTGGGTCTTGAATGATTACATATCAGAGCTGAAGCACTGGACCCAAAAACATTAGATATTATCTATAGTATAATGAAAATTGCTTGTTCTGCATATCCTCTCTGCATATGACAGAGGTAAGTGCAGGCCACCTTCTACCCAGCTCACAGTACTCGTCTACTTCTCACAATTCTCAGTCATTTATCCTCAAGCCGTTCTCCTTCACGACTGAATAAAACCCGGAGATGGCCCTGGGTTAGCCTCTTTATTCTGGAAAGCCATCTTCGTGGATGGACTTAGGGCCCGTTGGCTCCCCATAATTATAAATATGCTTTAATGTCTTTATTTTCACTATGGGTTGCACTGGGAGTAGTAGGTTGGAAATGGTGGGATTCCAATAATGTATTTTTGGGATTACAAATATAATCTTCTTGGACTGAGATGAGGACCAGGAGGGGCTTCCTACACTAGGATTTTTCTATCCAGCATCTCCAAATCTTCGAAGCTCCTCCAAAAAACCAGTTCCAAAGGTTTCTAAATCATATGGTCAGGTACACTCACAGTAACTGCTTTACTTTAGGTATGAATTTCCAGTATAACTCACATTCTCATTGCTAAAACACAGTACTTAGTGCTGAGCTTGGGAAAGGTTAATTCTGGCTCACAGCGTCAGTGGGTCCTATAGTCCATGGCGTGCAAGTTATAAATAAACTACGTGGTAGAAGGACCTTCTGGAGGGAAGCCTGTCACATCATGATAGCTGGAAGTGGAGGGTAATGAAAATAGTGAGGGATGAGAATACAGTAACACCCCTGGTAACCCATCCTTTCTGACTTGGCCCTACCCCTGAACATGACACTTTTGTGTGAGGGGACATTTTAGAGCTACATAATAGAAAAATTCAAGCCAATATTTTGTTTAATACTTGGGAATTGATATGTCACAAGAGTTTTCATTATGTCAGTTATTGATGGACAGTATTCTAAGGAATCAGGTTGAGGTGTTTTCAATAATGCTTATTTTGAAACTTAACACTGGGAATAGGGAAACATTCAGTTTGTGTTTGTTTTGTTACTTTTGCTTTTTGATTTGCTAAGTTGGGTATCTACTGAAAACCATGAAATATAATACAAAAAGATTTGACTAGAAAAACTTTTAAGCTTTCTTGATATTTAAGAAATATTCTAGCCAGGTGTGGTGGCACACACCTGTAAATTCCAGCACTCTGGGGAGGTTGAAGCAGGAGGGTCATTGTGAGTTTGAGATTAGCCGGGGCCACAAAGTGAGCTTAAGGCCAGCCTGATCAGCATAGTGAAACTGTCTTAAAAAAAGATAGAAAAGAAATATTCTGCTCCTAAGGAAAATCTCTTACTAAGTTTTGATTATACCCCAATCACTTTAATAATTTTAATATATGGGGCTTAAGCAACAATTTTAATACTACTATTATTATTACTGTAATTTTAGGGAAGGATCCACAGGGTGTTCAGGGTCTCACTACTAGATTGGACTGGTACTGATCTCTTCTTTACAGCCTCCGAAATGCTGGTTGCTCCACTAGGCCCAGTCTGAATTGCTGTCTCAGCGTGCATTGGTGTCAAGGCCAGCATAGTAGGCCTGGGGATCGAACCCCTGGATCCTGCACCTGCTTGCAGGTGCTTTAATCCACTGAGCTATTTGGCCAACCTTTTTTAAAAAAAATTTTATTTATTTATTTTTTAAAAATTTTATTGACTTTAATGAGAATTAATGATACAGTTTCAAAACAGGCTAGTAGGACAGTTACAATAATTAATACATTGCATATTGTTGTCTTCATAGTAGTAGTTCAGAGTACAAGACGCAGACATGATGTCTTTTTTTTTTTTCCAGAGAGAATGCACCAAACACATTCACATTTATTTTTGATTTTTGTTTTGAAAGCAAATGACAGAGACCTAGTTTGCCAGCTTTTATAAACCTAAGTTTAACATTACACATTTAAACAATTGTCAAACTTTACTAAGTTGCCAGCATCCGTGCACAACTAGAAAACATCCTTAAATTTGTATTGAGCCAGAAATGTATTACCACTAATGTATATCTTTCATTATTAAATACTGAAAAAAATGGAAATTGTTTCTGTGAAGACTCATCCTGGCAGTGTTAGCTTCACAGCACGTGGACACTACTTGGCTCATGTTTCAGACACAGTGGAAAGCAGATCCATGCTGGTGTTAGAGTACAGTCTTGTCCTAGTGCTACTCAAGAGTCAAGGCTTACCTTGGATCACATTTAATAGAAAAGCAAAGTGTATACAGAGATCACAACAATTTTAAAGACAAAAAAATGGTCCTACTCTGTGGTCCCAATAGTAAACTCAAAAGTCTGTGACAAAGAGGGACTCTGATGAGCTGTTTATAAATACTTCAGGTACAGTTATACTGAAAGTTGAGTTCATCTGAAATTTTTTTAAAAAATGTTCCTGTTAATCCTCAAATGGTGCTTGTTATAATTTAACATTTATGTTAAATGTGTGTGTTGAATTACTTGTTATCTAAGTGTAGCAGCTGCTCCTTATTTATTGTTAAGAATGTTAATTTTCCATCTTCTTCAACTTCTACTCTTTCTTGACCATTCTCAACGATTCTCTTTGTGGTGAGTTTTCTACCATTAACGATTTTAGAAGAAGGTGATATAGATTTGAAGTTACCCATCCCACTGCCACCAAACAATGTGGACGAAAATGAAGTGAGGTCCCCATGACCTAGGGATCCAAATGAAGTAAATCCTGTATCAAATGAAGAAAATCCACCTCCAAAGGATGGAAATCCACTGAAGGTAGAGGAGAAAACAGCCTGTACCATGGCTTTTGCTTCCTCGGGGACCCCTTCAGTTCCCAAAAATGTCTTCAAATGGTCTTCAGGACCAAAGAAGTTGAATGAAAATGGATCCCTTCCACCAGAAAATTCCAAGAAGACATCTTCTGGGTTCCAGAATGTGAACCGAAACTCAAATGGACTGTCAAAAGTGAGGTCCACCACCATTTAATCCTTCTTTGCCATATTTATCATAGATGTCCCATTTTTTTAGCATCCCATAACACCTCATGTACCTCAGCCATTTGTTTGAATTTTTGCTCAGCTTCTTTGTTCTCAGGATTTTTATCTGAGTGCCACTGTAGTGCCAGTTTCCAGTATGCTTTCTTGATGTCCTCGGGAGAGGCGTACCTCTGCATGCCTAGAACTTCATAGTAATTCACCATGTTTGAACAGTGCTGGGACAAGTCTGGGGATGTGAATGATCAATGGCAAAAAGGAGGAGGAGTGCGACCGGTGTGCTGGTGGTGGCTGCAGTGGTTCTTTGTGCTTTCCTTTCTCTCCTTTCTCAAACATCAAACAGCAAGTCAGACATGATATCTTTTTTAAACACAGTTAGTAGAAATCTTTCTTCTCACTTAACTGAAAGTAGCTGTATATATAGTTCAATAGTCCATAATAGTAGTGGGTTATCAGCAGCCTTTTTTTTTTTTACATTGAGAAGGATTTTTTTTTTGGCTGGCTCAGGCTGCCTTAATGGCAGGTAGGGTAAGGCTTGTGGAGCTAGGGATCGAACCCCAGTCCCTTGCAACTGACTGCGTTTGTCCAAGCAGGTGCTTAAACAACTGAGCTAAGCCGCAAACCCCTGTTTCTTTAAACTTGTGTATTGTGTTTTTCAGTAGTATTTATGTCAGCTCTGACATTTCTTCTATTGTTTTAGGTTTGATTTATTTTTACTTCTCTGAGTCCTTGAGGTGTATTATTTGGTTATTTATTTGAAATCTCTTTGTTTTTTTAATGTGGCCACTCAGGGATAAGCTTCCTTTTTACAGTAGCTTTCATTGTGTACCACAGGTTCTGATAGGTTCAGTTTCTATTTTCATTTGACTGTAGGAATTTTTAAATTTTCTCAGTTTCTTCAGTGACATGCTATTCATCAAAACATTTTCTTTTGTTGATTCTTTTGTGGTCTGATAAGATGCAAGATACTTTATTTCAATTTCTTGTTATTGGTTAATACTTGATTTATGGCTTAAAATGTAGTGTATTTTCCAGACAGTTTCTCATCCTGGTGAAAAGAGCATGTATTCTGCAGCTGTTAAATGGTATATTCTGTAGATATCTGTAAAGTTCATTTGATTAGTATAATTTAACTGAAGTTTCTTTCATTTTTGTAGCTATTGGTAAGAGTACAGTTTGAAGACACACACTATTACTGTATTGGGGCCTTTCTTTACCTTATGTCATGTAGTGTTAAGCTTCTAAAATTGATTGCTCCAGTATTTGGTGTATAATATTTATAATCATCATATCTTTTTGATGATTTCTTCCTTTTTAGTTGTGGTGTGTTTCTTAGTCTCTATCCAATTTTGGCTTGAAATCCAATTTGTGAGATATGAGTACCGTATATGTATGAGTGTATAGCAACTTCTGCTTGCTTTTGGAGTCTGATGAAAGTGTCATTCTTTAGCCCTTTATTTTTATTCTAGGTGTGTCCTTTTTTCTTTTCAATGTATGTCTTTGCCAATGAGGTTAGTTTCTTGAAGACAGCACACAGTTGAGCCATGTTTTCCAATCTAGTTGGCTGTGTGTGTCTTTTAGCTAGCTGGAGAATTCAGACTATTTGCATTCAGGGTTATTATTGAAACATGTGTACTAATTCCTTTAATTTTGTTGCTTTTTCCTTTTGGTTCTTTTGAGTAATTTATGTTTCCCTTATTCATCTTACAAGTTTGATAGCTTACTGAAATAAGCATGTTTGATTCTTTTCTAGTTCTTATTTGCTTATCTATTCCTCTAGTGAGACTTATTCTTTCCCATGCTCTTGTGGTTATATTTATATTGTGTCTTCAATAGGATGTAAGATTCTTTTGAATATTTTTTGGAATAATGGTCTAGTGGCCTTTAATTTTTTATGTTTATTTTAGAAAGTATTTCTCCTTTAATTCTGAAGGTTAACTTTACTAGATTAGAGTATTCTGATTAGCAGTTATTTTCTTTCAGCACCTGAGCTACTTCATTCTGGGCTTCTGGCTTCTAGAAGTTGAGCAGTCTGCTGTTATTTTGACAGGTTTGCCTTTATAAGTGACTTAACACTTCTCTTGCAACTTCAAATTTTTTTTCTGAACTTTTGACAATTATAATAAATCTTTGGAAGATTATTTTATAGTCCCACCTGTTTGGGTTTCTAAATGCCCTACAACTTGGATGTTCATATACTTCCAAGGATTTGAAGAATTTTCTGCTATAGTTTAACTGAATGCGTTTTCTGTTTCATTAATTTATATCTTTTATTTGTTTATTTGTTTGTTTGTTTGCTTGTTGTGTTTGTTTGTTTCTTTATTTATTCATTTTGTGGCTGGCTCAGCCTGCCCTGGTGGTGGCGCTGGCACAGCATGTGGTGCCGGGAATCGAACTGCAGTCCCCGCAGTTGCCTGAGCCCTCCTAAGCAGGCGCTTTAGACCACTGAACCATCTCGCCGGCCCCATTAATTTATATCTTGACTCCTTCCTTGAAACTTGTGATTTGTGGTCTTTTAATGTAATTCTAGAAGTTTTGTGTGTTATGTTCATAATTTATTACTTCTCCCCTTTATTATTATCTCAGTGTTCTGGTTCCATTTACCTTGTTTTCAAGTCCTGATGTTGTACTTCTTGATCTATTATATTAGTGAAGCTTTCAGCTGTGTTTTTTATTTAACATTAAGTATTGAGATTTTCATTTCTAAGATTTGTTTGGCTCTTTTTGAGACTCATCTCTATTGAACTGTTTATTCATATCCTACATTGTCTTATTCATTCAGCTGTTTAATTGTGTCTTGGAATTGGATGATTATTTTTAACATCATTCTCTTGAATTCTTCATCTGTTATTTCATCTCCTTTAGCCTTTGAAGACTGTTACTTGAAAGTTATTAACTGTTGGAGGACTCATGTTGCCTTACTGTTTTCATGTTTCTATGTTGAGAATTGTGCATCTGTTGGGATGGAAAACTCCATTTTCAAGTAAAGGAATTAGGGAACAGCCTTCTTTTGACAGTATGTTTAGGTGTATCAGTTTGTTGTGTACCATTGAGTTTAATTCCAGGTGGACTTTGTGGTATGGTTTCTGAACTGTTACTTCATTCACTATGGTTAGTATAATTTATTACAGAGTACTGTGTCAGAACCTAAGGGTCTTGTTTTTCTCTGTTGACCTCACCAGAGTGGGGTTTTACTAGATGTTCAGTTTATTGTGCTATAGACAGTGGAGTACATAGGTATAACTTGCTGTGATTACCCGTCCAATCCTGTTAGCAAGGTATGGTCTGAAAGAGTATGGGACTGACTTCTGCCAAGGTCCCTCAAAAGTATAGTGTCTATCCATAGTTCTTCATACTCTTTCTTCTGATGCTGTTAAGTATGAATATCCAGGAGTGGATCTTTAGGGTCCCCTAGTCGTACCTCTTTGGGATCTGGTTGTTGGCTGGAGGCTTTTTCTCTCCTACGTTTTAGTTTGGGTTATCCACTATGGTTGGAGCAGGGCTATTGTTGGTGGAGTAAGGTGTGGTTTCTCTTAGCTAGGTTGGAAGTTTAGCTCAGCAGCAAAGCATCTATCTAACATGCTCTAGTTGCCAGACTTAATTCCCAGCACACGGTGATAGTCACAAATATAAGTAAATTAGGCCGGCGAGATGGTTCAGTGGTCTAAAGCACCTGCTTAGGAAAGTTCAGGCAACTGCAGGGACTGCGGTTCGATCCCCGGCACCACATGCTGCACCAGCCCCACCACCAGGGCAGGCTGAGCCAGCCATAAAATAAATAAATAAATAAATTTAAAAAAAAAACAAATATAAGTAAATCAATTCCAGAAATAATGGAAAACCAAATAAAAACTTCAACATTCAGGACACCATCAGTAAAAAGACTAGTGAGGTAAAAATAATGTAGAGTAATGTTAGGTCAAAAATGGGATTCCTAAAATTCATTGAGAGGAAAGAGGAAAAACCAGAGAAAAAGATTGCAAAAGAAAAATCACAGAAAGATGAAAGAAGGCAGGAGAAAGGTGGAAAGTAAGAGCAGTGCTATAAAAACCTTTTCAAAAATTAAATATCAGGATGAAGGAGTAGAGGTAAAGATGGAAAAAAATATATGTTACACACACACACACACACACATCCAATAGCAGGTACAAAAAAGCCTTAAACACATGAAAATACTGATTCATGTTGAGGATTTTTGTATGTGTGTTCATTAGGAGTATTGGCCTACAACTTTTTCTTTTCATGTCCTTTTTTGCCTTTGGTCAGGGTAATACTGACTTAATGGGTTTGGAAGTGTTCTCTCCTCTGCATTGTTTTTGGAAGAGTTTCAACATGTTTGTATTAATTCCTTAAGTGTTTGGTAAAGTTCACCAGTGAAACCATGAGATCCTGGGCT
>PVKN010035605.1:0-11593 GCA_004027915.1 Capromys pilorides | reverse complement strand
ACCCCGCAGGGTTGGCCTCAGGGAAGACCCAGGGGCACTTTGGTGTCAAAGTCTGGCTGGTCCCCAACTCCATCCTCCCTGTGACCCCAGAGAGATCAGCCCATCTCAGTCCAAGGTCAGAGCCTGAGAAGCTGAGCGTCTCTGGAGGAGAGTGCGGCTGCTGTCCAGGTTCTGAGGCTCATTCTGGAAGCAGTTAGACCCAAGTCCGTCCCCCGGTGTGGCCTTGTCCTGCCCTGCACGCCCCGTTCCCAGCCAGCTCAGCCGGGCCTTTCTGTTCCTCGAATGCACAGGTTCACACCCATGTCTGGCTTTGCACGGTTGGCTCGCTCCATCTGGAACGCTTTTCCCCAAGGTGTTCATGTGGCACAAGCTGCTTCGCCCCGTGTGTCGCGACTCCAGTGCCACATTTCCCGATGGCATAAGACCATGCTGTTCCGCTGCAGGAGTGGGCTGGAGCGGGTGGTGTGGCTGAGTGTGGGGCCCGGCTCAGGGCCGGCAGTGCGTGTGGGCGGGGCGACCCAAGTGTCATCCCAAAGTCGTCTCTGCAATCCTGTGCTGTTCCTCCTGGAAGGGAGGCAGCCCTTTCTCCCTCAGCGAGTTTTCTTGCCTCACAATATTGTGCACAGGACCCACCCAAGGCTCAGATGCCAGAACTAATGCCCATGCCCATCCCGCATGGGCCAGGGGTGGAGCAGGGGAGGGTAGTACAGCTCCCCAGGAAACACGGGTCCCTGTGGCTCAGCCTGCAGCTCACCACACTCTCCTTGTCCCCAGGGATCTATGGCGTCGGCAAGGCTGCCCTGCACCCCCCAGCTCTAGCTGTCCTCAGCCATAACCCCGACGGCGCCACACAGACCATCGCATGGGTGGGCAAGGGCATCGTCTATGACACCGGGGGCCTCAGCATCAAAGGGAAGGTGAGGTGGGATCTGGGAGGCCCAGCGGGGCTCCTGTAGTCCCCTCAGAGGGCCAGGAGGGCGCGAAGGTGGGTAGGTTTCCCTAGGTGCGAGTTCATCGGAAGGTAGCCACAGGGTCTGTTTCGGTTCTAAGGAGCAACATGGTGGAGACAGTTTTAAGTAGAAGTCAAGACCCAAAAAATACAGATCTTTAGGCCCAGCGAGATAGCTCAGCAGACTAAGCACCTGCGTAGGCAAGTGCAGGGTTCAATTCCCAGCACCACATGGGAATTACAATGAGATAGATAGATAGATAGATAGATAGATAGATAGATAGATAGATAGATAGATGATAGATAGATCGAGCTTTAAGAAGGTATAGCAATGATTAACTAGGAAGTGTACAGCCTAGGAGACCCAGAAGAGGGTCAAGAGGAGAGAGAGCTTGGGGGACAAGGGGTGCGGGAGGCACATTCAGAGCAGGCGCTGGAAGCTGGCGGCAGCCGGTAGGGCTCACAGATGTGTCCTGTTGGTCAAATGACACTTTTCACTTTGGAATTAGTCACTACCATTTAGAAATAGAAAGCAGGCTGGAATCTCAGCACTCAGGAGGCTGAAGCAGGAGGATCGCCGTTAGTTCGAGGCCAGCCTGAACTTAAATAGCAAGGCCATGTCTCAAAAACAACAAGAAAAGAAAAACAGGAGGAGTTCTCATAGAAGATTGGATTTCAGGCCTTTTGTAAGCTCGAAACACTCGGAAACACGGGTTCTGTCTTCATACCTAGCGGCGCTTCCCCACCCCCACCCCCACTCACCCCCACCCACCCCCACCCCCAGCCCGCTTTGCCATAGGCTCCTACTGCCTCTTGCTACTCTGACACTGAGCTACCACGTCGGCTGCCACTTAGGGTGTCAGCTGCATTTGCCACATGGATGATCATTTTCTTAAGACATCTCCCCCTACACGCACCAAAATTATTCTCAGGACTAATCACCAAATGGAACTAATAAAAGTTTTAAAATAATCCCACTAGCAAACATTCTCTTTTCTTGAATTTCATACATATTATCACGCCAGTAAAAACAGAAAAGAAAAATTTAAATCTACAACAAGAAAATAGCAGTGTATTAACTCTTTAAATATTAATGGATTTTTAAAATAGGAAAAATAACTTGGTCTGTTGTAATGGACTGTGATATCAGTATTTGTATTGGGGTTTTGTCTTCCACAAATTTGACTTCAGGCAGTTAATCGTCCTTGCACATTTATGCTCGGCCAAGCAGCGGGCAGGTTTGCCAGGCTGTTTCCCACACAGTTGGTCCAAGAACACTGTTAACTTGACACTGTGGTGTTCCGGAGGACTGTGACAGAGGGCCCCGAACGGCCCACTTTGCAGCCCACTCCAGAAGCCAGAGAAATGACCAGAGTTCAGTTCCCTGGGATCTTGTCTCAAGTTCACATTCTGTGGATGAAAAAGATGCCACACCCCGCCCTGAAGGGGCCATGCAGAAGGGCAGCGTGGATGCTTGAGTGCAGTAGGCTGTAGTAGCCCAGCACTGGGGGGCCCAGCTCAGCGGAGCACCCCGATAGTCCCGCCCATTGACCTATTCCTGAGTGGACGCAGCCTCTGAGAGTGCCAGACTCTCAATACGTGCGACACAAGAGCGTTACTGAAAGGATCAAACGTAATGGTAGACGAACACGAATCTTTTATTCATAGGATTAAAATGTGACCGCCATGACCATTTTTTAAACTTCAAGAACAGGTATTCTGGGGGAGAGGAAGAGGACCACTGAGGTTCCCTGAGTCACCAGCACTTAGTGATACGCAACAGCCAGCAGACTTCCCGATGGTCTCTCCACGCCTCTTGTCTGCACCTGTCTGACTGCCCCCTTGGTCCCGCTGCTGCCACAGGGCAGCTGCGTCCTGACCAGTGGAGCACTGGCCCTTTTCTCCTCAGACTGTATTCATAATCTTGATCTTGGCTTGTTGGGGGGCCGGAGCAAGCAGCAGGCTCCCCAAGGTCGGTCCTTCTGCCTCTGGCTGTAGTGCTGTGCACTCAGGAGCAGCTCTGGCACCCAGCATAACTGCGTTCATCCTCAGATCTGGGGGGTACTTGGAGGACATGCCGGAGGGCAAGGTGCCCCTCACGGCTCTGGGTCACTCTCCAAAGATGTGACTGCGGGCCTGGGCTCCCCTTGAGGTCAGACTGGCCTGCCGGCATCGATTAGTCAGGCGCCTTGACGTTGGTCCAGTTTTCAGGGGCCCACCTGTCCCCATCTTGGAACTCTTCTGTGTCAATTTGGGGTGAACCTGAGCTCTTCCCGAGCTGTAGTGAGCTAAGCACGAGGCTGGGCAGTGAGGCCTCTGTGGCTGATGGAAAGATCCCACTCTGGACCCAATAGCACTCGCACCTCCTCGGAGGCCAGGTGTGACGCTCGGCGTGGCAGTGGCATCAGCACCAGCAGCGTGGGGTGGCTGAGCAGTGCCAGCAAACCTCAGCTTTACAAGAAGAGGCGCAGGCAGGTCTATTTACAAAGATTCCAAAGGCAAATGAGTAGGCGGTCTCGGATGTTCCTCAGGACTTAGTTTCTGATTCCAAATCAGAAAATTTCTAATTTCAAAGAAGTTTGTTCCCAGTGATGATATCTATTGCTACCTACTATACTGGAATTTAAAATTGAAAAGTATAAAAAATACCTATAATTCATTTTATAATAAGACAATAGATAGATAGATAGATAGATAGATAGATAGATAGATAGATGGATGAATGGATATCTCGCATGTTAACATAATGGTGTCATTTTATGAAAACAACTATATTCTCCTAAATGGAAAACAGTGAGGAGACGGGGTAGCATTGTACATTTTTGTCAGGCTCCTTAGTGTCTGCTTCAAGCACAGTAACTGAAGTCTTGAATTTGCCTCCACAGAGCATTTTGTCAGTTGCAATGTACAGTTTTGGTTGAAGTGTATCAAGGAAATCTAACCTCTGGCTCTTATAGTTGGAAAGGGTAGAAGTATTTTACTGCCTCTTTCCAATAACTGGGGATATTCTTTGCTATTACAGCCAAACTCAACAAGTAGTAGTTTTTTAGAGGTTGGTGAGATGTGAAATTTCTGTCATGTTTTCCGGGCAAATGTGGTAGTCCGTGTTGCTGAATTTCATGTGTGTGGCTTGGTGATAGCATACATGAGTAATATGGAGAATATTGATCTGCAGAGTTACACAGAAAGTTCAACTTTTTTTTTTCTTCCTTCCTTCCTTTCTTTCTTTCTTTTCTTTTTTTTTTTCTTTTTTTTTTTTTGGTACCAGGGATTGAACTCAGAACCTTGTGCCTGCCAAGCAGGCTCTTAGGCCGCTGAGCCCTCTCCCCAGCCCTTGAAGGTCCAACTCTTGACACATCTAAAACTAGCATGTCAAAAGCTCCCACGCACCTGTGCCACACCCAGCTCCTCACCAGTCCTTGAGTGGCAGGTATTGTCAGGGTGGCCTGAGAGAAGTTTTCAGCCTTCCAGTGTGAGCTCAAAGCTTAGCTGTGACCCCAAAGCGCTGCCAGCTGTTCCCTGGGTGTGAGAGGCTCCCTTGGTTCATTCACTAGAACATACCTGCCGGACACCTGAGTAAACACTGTCCCGTCTGCTGTCCACAGGTGGACATGGGTGGACCTGAGTGTCCATGAGTGGGTGCTTGTGTGCCTCACTCACGTGGCCAATCTTGAACACTCTTTGGCCATCAGCCCCAGCAGAGCAAGGCAGCAGTACCACATTCTGTCACCCAGAAGAGTGACAATACCTGATACTCGTGATCATTTTAAAAATTAACTTGACTGCTTCGGCAAGGGGATTCCTGGAGGGTGTGGTTGCCACGGGGCCGCCGTGCCGCGGCTGCCGTCCACCATGGCTTTTGCAGTGTCCATGCAAGCATCAACCCAGGAAAGGAAGCAAAGGATGTCTTAGCACCGTGAGGAACAAGATTTCTTTTAGACAAATAGAAACCAGGCCACCTTTGAGCAATCAATCCAGCCGTATTTATCAGCTTGGCATTTTTCTTCTGTGATAAGGAGGTGGCACTTGTGGCAAGACCACCTGGTGTCTTGTGGTGGCCATGGGGAGGCATTTTCTGTGCAGACCATTTTGAAATGATTTGATCTCAGTCCTAAGGTTCCATTTTTTCCAGTTAAAACAATCTTGTGCTTTCTTGCCGATTAGGTTAAAAAGATGGCTTATTTTCAATAGTGCTAGATGGATCGTTTTCACTCAACTTAATTATGAAAGCAGCTCCGTTTATGTCTAAAAATACTTTCCATTAAAATCAAAGGTTCACGTAATACAATGAGGGTTCAAGAATCTTAGTACATTCCACGCGCAAATCCTTATATCTGATGACCTGTTGTTAATTTAGAATATGAACTTGTGGATTCAAATCGGGAACCTATAAAATGTAATACTGTCTAACCACTTTCAAGCAGTTTCTAGAAGCTACCATTTAAATGTGTAACAGGAGGGCGGCACGTGTGGGGAGGTTTCTGTGGAGAAGGTAGCACGGCCTAGGCGGACGGGACTGTGGAACAGATAGTAAGACGGGGGGCTTCCAGCAGGGACGGACAGAGCGGGGGGCAGGAGGAGATCTCGCGCAGGCGTTCGGCCAAGGCTGGTGGGGTTCTGGCTCTGGATGACCAGTGGACCCCATGCGGTGCAGCTGCACCCCCGGCTGTCGCTGGAGATGGAGGAGGCCGAGGTGGGCAGTCAGCTCTCAGCTGGGCTGCACTGCTGGGAGCTGGACCGTAGGGCTGCACAAAGGGGCGCAGGCCGGGCAAAGAGCCAGAGCCCCGCCCTCATTTGTCACCCCCACCCCCACCCCGAGTGAGTCTCCTGCCCCCTCACAGTTTGGGCAGAGGAGTGGCTCTAGGCTGACACTGCAGCTGCATTGGGAGGTGAGGGTACCCGTGTCTCTGTCACAGCCTGGCCACAGCGAAGTCAGCCGCCTTGGGCACCCGTGGGTCTCCCCGTCCTCACGCTGGAGCTTAGCAGCTCCAGAGCACTGCTAAACGAAAAGGGCCTTTACCATTCCTCCTCCTGCCTTGGCCCCTGCTCTCTTGTGGCTTCTGGAGAACATCGCCTTGGACCCGGTGGAGCCGCGGGTGCTCTCGCGGCCTCGCCACAGGGTTTGGTGGGCCTGAGGCGCTCTGTGGGAGGCAGAGTCCTTGTGTGGCGCACAGGTTGGCGTGGGGCTGGAGGCTGGCTGGCCTCTGAGTTCCCGCACCTCACTCACCCTGTCTCCCGTTGCTTTGTTCCACTGCAGACCACCATGCCAGGCATGAAGCGAGACTGTGGAGGTGCTGCAGCCATCCTGGGGGCCTTCAGAGCGGCGGTCAAGCAGGCGAGTGGGGCTTGCTCTCTGCCGCGTGACCAGGGCCAGCGTCACGTGCGGCGCCCGCCCTTCTCCTTGCAGGTCCAGCCAGGTCCTTGCTGGGCACCGGGGCCTTTGCGAGCCCCGCAAGCTCTTGTACAGGCCAGACATGAAGACTCAGTCCTCTCAGTCTGGCATCAGGAGAGGAGAACCCCGCTTCCGTTTCTTGCTGCCCTGTGTGTATTTGTGTGCAAATTGGGGCTGCAAGGACGCCTGTGGAAGGGAGCAGTGGGCCATGGCAGAGCTCCGCCCCACCTCAGATGCATCCACACGGTGGCATAGGCTTCCCAGGGGCATCCTACAACCCCCTAGGGGAGCCTTGGCCCTAGGCACTGCCAGGACTGTGCCCAGGCTGGCATGGAGGGCCTGAGAGCCCGACTTCACCCTTCCTGGGCCTCCAGTCTGTAAGTGGAGGCTCTGCTGCTTCTTCCTGCAGGGTTTCAAGGACAACCTCCACGCTGTATTCTGCCTGGCAGAGAACGCGGTGGGGCCAAATGCCACCAGGCCGGATGACATCCACCTGCTGTACTCGGGAAAGTAAGCTGCCCGCCCCTGCCCGCGCCACTTCCCATGCCGCCTGCCATGCCACCATGTTGTTGGCACCGCAGCCACCTCTGTCCCACCCTGCAAGCTGCCTGCATTACCTCATGGAGGACAGATGTGTGTTGGGAGCGAGACAACTCCTGGGGTTGGGTCCCTAAGTGGGGTTGCCCTAGTTTCAAAGGGAGTCGGTGCCCCAGGGATTGCATCCCTGAGCTGGGGTCTCTGCTGTACCCCAGAACTGTGGAAATCAACAACACGGATGCAGAGGGCAGGCTGGTGCTGGCCGATGGCGTATCTTTCGCCTGTAAAGACCTGGGAGCCGACATCATCCTGGACATGGCCACGCTGACCGGGGCTCAGGTGGGTGCCAGAGCTGGGCTGGGGAGCTGAACTCCCTTGACCCCGAGGTGGGTGAGGAGGGGGCAGAGGCTGCCATCACGAGATATTCCTGACCCCTGCAGAGGAGCTGGGAGGAGCTGTGGTTCCAGGAAGAGGGGACTCAGGACCTACGCTAGGTGCCCCTGGTTCCCTTTTGTTCCTTCCTTCCTTCCGGGAAGCGGTACTCACTGCCTCTCCGTCGGCTTTTTTCCATCAGTGATTGTCCTTTTCCTCTCTTATGTATCTCTCCTGCCCTTGCCACTCTGGATGCGTCCCTGGCGGTGCCTGCCACCCAGGGCATCGCCACGGGGAAGTACCACGCAGCCGTGCTCACCAACAGCGCTGAGTGGGAAGCGGCCTGTGTGAAGGCCGGCCGCAAGTGCGGGGACCTGGTGCACCCCCTGGTCTACTGCCCCGAGCTGCACTTCAGCGAGTTCACCTCGGCCGTGGCTGACATGAAGAACTCGGTGGCGGTAGGTTGGGGCTTTGTAGCTGGGAGGCGTGGATGTCGGGGGCAGCAATGTGGCCCAGCCTTGTGATGCAGATGGGGCCAAGATGTGTGTCCAGGAGGAGGATGTTGGGGCGGAGGTCTGGGGGGAGGCATGCCTCCCTGCACATCCTGCCTTGTGGCTGGAGGTCAGTCTCCCACACCCGTGCAGTTGCCCCGCCGGGCCCTGATTTGGCTGCCCCCTGTCCTCCTGGTGGAGCAGTCTCCTCTGCCCCAGGTTGCTCCACTCACCTGGCCCCATGCAGAGGCCGGGATGAGGGGCCTGGGAGGGTGGATAGGGCACGAGCACCCGCACCCCTTCCCCCTGCCGGGAGCCCGCAGTCACCCCGTGTCCTGGCCTCCTCAGGACCGAGACAACAGCCCCAGCTCCTGCGCTGGTCTCTTCATTGCCTCGCACATTGGCTTCGACTGGCCCGGGGTCTGGGTCCACCTGGACATCGCCGCGCCGGTGCATGCCGTGAGTGCCTCGGGCGCCAGCCCGCCGCGTGTCCTCCCCTCGGCGTAGTCCCCGGCCACCCGCCCTCTTGTCAGTGCAGAGCCCCCTGGCTCCAGAGCTGCCTGCTGCACTCTCTGGGCTCTTGGTCCCTGGGAACAGAGTGGTGCTGTGTGTGCCAGCGCACATGGGCCAAGCCCGTGGCCCAAGCGCATCACTGACCTGGGGGAAGGACCAGAGCCCTGACTTGGGCTCTTGGGTACCCTTACCAAGAAAGGGGGTCGGGGACCCTAGGAAGTCCCCTCAATATGAAGGCCCAGCTGGCTGGAGGCCAGGCTGAAGCACTGTAAGTCCAGTGCCCTCTCTCTGTCCCCAGGGTGAACGAGCCACTGGCTTCGGTGTGGCCCTCCTGCTGGCGCTCTTCGGCCAAGCCTCCGAGGACCCCCTGCTGAACCTGGTGTCCCCCCTGGGCTGTGAGCCTGATGGACAGGAGGGCGATGGGGGGCGGGACTCCAAGAGGCGCAGGCTCGTATGAGGGAAGTGTCCGACCTCAGCCTGGTGACGCGGGGCTCTTTACCTCACTTTGCACTGATTAATTTTAAGCAGTTGAAAGATCGGGCCTTCGGGTGGGTTTTGGTTTGTTTTCGCTCTGTCACTGTTGTGGTGACGGCAGCAGTGCATTCTTACGTCCTAGAAGGCAGGTTGGGGTGTGGTGGGGCCACCGCCAGCGCTGGGAAGCATCGGAGCTTGACTCTGTGTGAGAGACCCACAGGGGTGCCCCTGTGGCTTCCCGCCCACACGTGCTTGCCATGGGGCCCTGCCTCGTCCTGGAGGAGTCTGTGCTTGCTCTTCAGAATTCATTTGATGTTGGATTAAATGCCGCCAAACCACTCTTACCTGGTCTCGTTCTTCTCTCCGCCCTGTGTTAACAAACTCTGCCTGGGTCCCCCCCAGCAGATGCTGTTGGGGTGCCACCTGCTTCTCCCCAGCTTCAGCAGGAATGAGGGCCCCGCTCAGCCCAGCCATGTCTGGACCCCAAGACCTTTACTGTCCTGGGAATGAAGGGGATTTTGGGGCTGGGCCCAAGCAAATATTTATTTACTGCCTGCTGCATACACTGCACTGGGTGGGCCTGAGAAGGCCAGAAGTGGCTCTGAGGCCTCTGGTTCTGCCTGAGAAACCCTTGCCTACACAGTGACAGCACTGTGGGCACCGCAGGACACAGTGGGCCCTTGAGCAGGGGGAGGCGCAGCTGCTGGCTGGGGGTCCAGGAGCCTTGGCGGGCCATTAGCTGGCTTGAGAATATGCAGCCCCTCAAGAGCTTTCCACCTAGACACCCAGAGGAGGCAGAGGTCACAGAGGTGGCCTAGCTCCTCTGGGGCAGCTGGTACCGTCTGCTGCCCCACCAGGGGGCTGTGCCCCCGTGGATATACGGGATGCAAGGTCAAGGAGCAGAAGAGGAACTGAGTGTCCCTTGTGCAGCCTCAGGGACAGAGGGACCCAGCTGGGGCCAGCTGCAGGCGCAGGGCCTGGTGCCGGGATGGCAGGGGTGCTTTCCCTGGGACCAAAGGGCTGAAGGATGCAATAGCTCTTCCCCTGGTTTCCCTGGAGCCCTGGCAACAGGGGCTACAGGGGTCACAGGGCAGTTGGCTGGGGCAGGTGGGCACTCTTGGGTCTACTCGGTCATGGGTTCAGGTGTGTTGTGTGAATCCCAGCTCGGCCAAGGAGCCGCCTGGCATCAGGTCCAAGGGCTGTGCAGGGCCCATGGCACCACCACCGCACACCTGGAGGGCAGAGAGGGCTTCTCACCATCCCCTCCCTCTGAGAGGGCCTCCTGCGAACTGGATTCTGAGAAGTCAGGGTCTGGCGAGAGGGCCAGGGGTAGTGCAAGAGCCTGTGCTGGCGAGTGTGCACGTGTGTGCCGTGGTGTGCACGCCCCTGCGATCGGTAGCAGGGGGAGGGGTGAGCCCACAGGGCCCCTGCTGGGGTGGCCATTCCTACTTCTCCCACCCAGGCCCGGCACCTGCCTGGAGGCCCTCCAGTGTCTCTTCCTCCTTCTGGGCCCTCAAAATGGCAACGGGCTTATTTCAAAGCAGCAGCTCAAAGGGGATGACATTTTCACTGAGGAATGCTCGTGGGTCCCCAGTGAAATCTCAGGCTCCCACCCTGCCTCACTGTTGCAGGTTAATTCCTCTCCCACCCCCACTCCAACAGGCCTTTCCCCCCCAGGCCATGCCAGCACCATGCTCCACTTGGGGGTGGGGGTTAAGGGTCCCCAACATCGCCTCTTCCTGAGACCTGGCTTGGGATCCAATACTGGAGCCTTTCTGGCCCCTCCCCACCAGCATTTCCTGCTAGCCAGATTTGAGGGGTGCTGGGGGACCCTCCTTGCCTGGGGGGACACACTGGCCTGGGCCCCCAGAGGCTCTGCACCTAGCTGGCTTGTGAGCCCGGCGGCCCCTGCCCCCTCGGTGTTTGTAGAATTTTCTGCTATGATTCTCTGCCCGGAGCCCCGGCTCAGACTGTGTTCCCTGGTGAATTAGTGTTCTGCATTTTTGTTTATTTGTTTGTTCTTTAACAAAAGGTTGTTTTGGTCTGAGATTCAGCAAAAACACACACTGCATTCTGCTTCCTCTCCATTTAGGACTCGGTAAATTAGTTGTTTTCCAGTCTGCTTCGAGTCCTTGCCTCAAATGAGTCTCCAACAAGATAATGCATTTAAAAGCCCTTGGAAAAGTACCAGCCCCACGCACATGTACAATATTGTCATCATGCAAGCTCTCCGGCTCTCGGAAGGCACGTCCTCAGCTCGCCGGCTCCACGCCCACACTGACAGCCCTGCCCCCACGCCGGGCTCCAGGCTGGAGGAACATCGGCTCTTCCACAGCCAGAATGGCCCTCAAAACCTAGGCATGCCCCCCCCCACCCCACAAGAGTGCAGGGTTTCTCATCTGCTGTGCAGGGGCTGGAACACAAGGGGTGGGGGTGGGTGAGAGAGGAACAGCTAGCTGTTCTTGAAGAAAGGCAACCTCCACGTCCGACCCAGGGGTCCTTCTCGCATTCCGTCTCTGCTGTGCTCCTGCTGGTGTCCGGGCCAGGTCAGGGAGCATTCTGCAGTTGGGGAAAGCTGAAGCCTATTTTTCATTCCCCCATTACCTCAGAACAGAAAGATGGCCCCCGCCGGAGCTACCTGTTCTTTTCCCTATGTAAAAATCTCCCTGTGGCCCTAGACCTCCCTCTTCCCCTCAGGATGGGTTTAAAGGTAACCAGGAGAGTTACCCCTCGCTTCCTCCACAGACCTTGTGATGTCTGAGCATTATTCTCCCGAGTCAGAGGGGTTTCTCTGGGACCCCTGGGGGTGCCGGCTACAACCACAGTGATGGGCTGAAGCCAGGTTGCTTGTCCAGCCACATTTGT
>PVKN010035604.1:0-11605 GCA_004027915.1 Capromys pilorides | reverse complement strand
TGGAAGTATTTCACTTCTCTATTGAACTTGAAAGAGAGTTTTGCAGGGTATAGCAGTCTGGGCCGAAATTTGTTTTCTTGCAAGACTGGAAGTGCTTTGCTCCATGATCTTCTTCACTTGATGGTTTGTAAAGAGAAATCTGCTGTTATTCTCATGGGTTTTCCTTTAAATGTGATCTGTTTCTTTTCTCTAGCAGCTTTTAGTATACTGTTCCTATACTGAATTTCTGGGATCTTTATTATTATACGTTGGGTATGGTTTCAATTGGGTTAATGTTATTTGGAGTTCTATATGCTTCAGTTACCTGAATGCCAAATTGTTTCTCCATATTTGGGAAGTTTTCTGCTATTACTTCTTCCCATATTCTTCTTATATCATTTGTACGAACTCCTTCTTTCTCATTGATGCCTATTAGTCTTACATTGTTCATCTTTGCATCATCTTGCAGATGTTGAATTATTTTTTCTTGCATCCCAGTTGTTATTAAGAGATCTTTTCTTACCTCTTCACTAGCTGCAATGGTGTCTTTAAGGTCTGAAAGTCTATTTTCTTTTCTTTTTTTTTTTTTTTGCAGGACCAGGGTTCGAAGTCATGACCTTGCACTTGCCAGGCAGGAACTTGTGCCACGGAGCTATCTCCCCAGCCCCCTGAAAGTCTATTTTCACTTTCATTGAAACAGTTTTGCCAGTTTGTGATTGAGGCTTTAAGTTCCTGTATGGCACTTTGAATCCGCTTCATGCATTCTATTACTTTCCTATATTGCTCATTCAAGGATTCCATCATTTTTCTATTCTCCTCTATTTTTTATCATTGTCTTTAGAAGCAATTGGTACTTCTTTTATTACAGGTATTATTTCTTTGTTTACTTCAGAAATTATTTCTGATCTGATTTCCTCTATGCCTTTCTGCAGTTGTTTCTTTACTTCAGATGCTATTATTTCAGGTGTGTGATTTCCAATTTCTTCTAGCTATTGTTTCCTGTATTTGTTCTGGGTGGGCTCAGGGCCTGAGAGTTCATTTTGCTTCTTCTGTTTGTCATTTTGTACAGCCCTGCCTTCTGACCTTTGGTATAGAGCTTTGGTAGAGTTCTTACCTTAGCACCAGGTCTGGATCTACCAAGTTCAAAGTCGTCCAGGTGGTTGTGGCTTGAGTCTGGCTTCTGAGCTCCACTTCTTCCTGTTGTAGCCCTTGGAGGCAAACCTGCTGTGCCACTCTGGCAAGATGTTCTGCTCTTGGATCAGCTATGTGGGTCTTGTCTCTAGTCTCTCTGCAGGGAGTTCTGCAGCAGTCTTCCACACTGGGCATGCTAGGCCTGGTTGCTGAGTCAAATGAGTTTCTGGCTGCCCCAGGGTGGTCTCACTCATGCGTGGGGCCTGGTTGCTGGTTAAAATGAGTTTCCAGCGGCCTCAGGTGGTCTACATCATATGCTGGGCCTGGTTGCTGGGTCAAAAGCTCATTTTCCTTCTAGCTGTATATTCATTAGCTTAAAATAATAGATAGCACTACGTGATTATGCAGTATTTGTCAGATGAATAAATGAACTTGCACAATGGTCCATGCTGGTACACTTCAGCCTGCTCACTGTTTGCTCTTTGCTCTCACATCTTTTTCTAGAATGTCCCTGTTCATGGTTTCAAGGTCTGGAAGTCCTTTAACCAGGTGGCCTGTTCTTTGACTCAGAAATTGCTCTATTTGTTGACACACCTGGTCTCTGAAGCCTGTTTTCTAAGTTGTTTGTTTTCCTGTCTGACCACTCACTGCTGATGTGGTTTGCACCCAGGCCCTTTCTGGCCCTACTTTGCTTTTGGTTGGGTGGACCGGAAGGCTGACACAGAGCACAGTGCTTCTGTTCCCAGCTGTCTTCTAGGTTGGGTCCTTCAGGTATGATGGTGTTGCTTTCCCATTCTACTTGTCTGGTGGGGATATTGACAATCTGTTTCCTTATCACTAGACTGTGGTAAGCCGCCTGCAGAGACTTCTCAGCCAATGTGATAATAGTTCTTTCAGTTCACCCTCTTCAAAGTCTTGCCAACTTATTTCTTTGGTTCATTCTATTCCCATTTGCTCCTGCAGTGATGAATGCAAATGCAGTAACTTCTATGCAAATGGACTCCACCAATACCATTTGCAAAGGTGCCTCTGTGAAATGCCCAGAACAGTTTCTCTCACTGCTCTGGGAAGGAATGCTTAGCTCCAGGGTGCAAAACTAAAACAAAACAAAAAAACTTTCAAGTGGAATGTTGGCTGAACTCCATGGTTGCTGCTTGAATTTCTCATTATAGTTGCTTGAAGGGGCTAGAAACCTGTCCTTGGCTTTTTGGCTTCCCCAAGTCCATATCATGTGTGGTACACTTTTTAATTGATGCTTTTCCCTCACTCCTCTCAGCCTCTGGCTTCCGGTAGATTTATAGCTGGAGCCTTGCAGGCCCTCTCAAGAGGCCCCTTACATTTGCCCTCATACCAGAATCATTGGTGCATCCCTGCATTTATCAGAAGCTCTCGAGCAATGTAGATGATTCTCCTTCCCACTCACAGCCTGAAGTTCAGTAAATATTTGTGAAGGAGAATGATAATAATGATAATTGCTAATAATTCTTGTGCTCTTGGTATGTGGCAGGTACCATGTTATGCACTGACATATTCATTTTTCATAGTTCTTTGTTAAAGGAGGCACTGTTCCTTTTGTTTACTTTGTCAAACACGTTAAGCTTCATTGAATGTAGATCATATTTAAGGCACACTTGCTGTTATGCATAAATTGGCTTGTTTAATGATATGGCAGCTTTGAATATCATAGTTTTGATGTTCACAGAGCACATGTGTGAATCCTATAAACCTTGAGAAGAAGCTAAAGTATGTATGGTTACTTAATGTATAATTGAATGAAGAACTAAAGTGCTCAGAGAACTGCTGAGACCTAAGGTCATGCCATTCAAGACTTACTAAGTTAATACATAATTTTTTTAGTCTTTCTGTACTCACAAGAGTAGAACACTTAGGAAAGTATTAAACTGAGAAGAATTATATTATTTTGGGGGAAATACAGGAAGAAAATTTGTTCAGTAAAATAATAATAATTATCATCTTACTATTAGCTTTAAATGGGGGAGAAATGATTCTTATGCCCATTTTATTGATGATGAAACTGAGGAGGGCAAATGCTTACTAACTTGTTCCAGATCACACAATTGGTGAGCCATGAAGCCATGATGGTAGTCTCTGCTTGGAGCCACTGTGTTCTTGGAAAGGTAGAAAGATGCACAGACCAGATGGTAGGAAGAACAGGTGGCAGGCACCTGCCAGAGGTGAATCTTTAAAAATCACTGAAACCATAAGCACAGAGCAGGACCTAAGCCCTTGAAAAGAATAGCTAAGCACACAGATCCCTCTTGGGGTCTTTCTACAACCACCTGGGACCTGAAGCCTAGTTCCATACCTGTCTTGTTATTCAGACTCTATAACTCTATGGTTCTTACTTCTTTTGAAACCAGGAGGGCCAACTTCTGCATACTCCTGACCTGTTGCTTTTTTCAGAAATTGCTCTACTCTTTGATGCACCTGGGCTCTGGAACACCTGCTCTCCAGCTTGTTTGGTTTCCGGTCCGGACCTCTCATTGCTGATGTGGTTTGCACCCAGCTCCTTTCTGGTCCTACTCTCTGCTCCTACCCCTCTGCCTTGCCCTGCCTGGGCTACTGACTGTGTGGAGAGCTTCCTTCTTTCTGGCTTCCAGATGAGTCCAGCTGCCTTGTATCAGCAGGGGAGCCAAGCAAGAAGAGCTCAGGGTAGAAGCTTTACTCATTGTCTGTCTTCCTGTGTCCCCTAGGAGGTTTAGGGTCCCGGTAGTTGGCTCTCTCCATTCAGCACTCTCAGCAGTAACTGCTCCCTACCATTGCACGTTATGGGTTGGAGTGGGTAAGAGAAGCTCTCTGTAATTGTCCTCAAGGTTCTGAATCATTCTTTATGGTCTTCCCACATCTTGGCAAATGATTTCTTTTGTAAAGTGCCCTTACACTGTATAGCTATCTAGACTCCTATGGTGATGTCTGGACTTTAGACTCCTGTGGTGATTCCTGGACTTTAGTTTGAGCTATTCCTGACCCTCAGACAATTAACCTTAGCCTGAAGCTTTTGCCCTTCCCCTAATCCTAACTAGCCTGCTTCTGTGCTCCTTTCTCATTCTTGCAGATGGACCATGCTGTGGGAAGAACACTAGCTTTCATGTTGCTTTTGGATTGTGAGCCCAGTTCTGACACTTACTATGAGTCTTTGGTCAGGTGGTTTAATTTGGCTATACCTCAGCTTTCTGTTCTGTGAAATAGAAAAAAAATATTTAAATGTGCTATTTAAATTATGAGCAGTATGTTCCATTTTTGCTTTTAAATTGACAGATAAAATTGTATTCATCATATACAGTGTAGTGTTTTTTGTTTTTTTAGTATGTTTTGGAGTATATATTTATTTTATATCCTGGCTAAAGTTAGCTAACGCATGTATTACCTAACATGGTTATTCTGTGCTGAGAACACTTAACATTCATCTCAGAACACTGAAAAAATATTACTTCACAAATTTATCCTGAAAGTCAAAAAGTAGAATGGTTCTAAATGTTAGCCCTGGATTCAGCGTTGCTTTTCCTTGATTTGCCCTTTCTTTCTTGATGTCTAACCCATTGCATTGGGCTCAGCCTCTTGCCCTTTTGTTGGACAGTTTCCCTTGGTCCAGGTCCAAGGCATAGCAGATAGAACTGTCAGGCAGGAAGGGAGGAACTTTTGATTCTCTGTGGAAAGAGGGGTGGTGAAGAACTCAGAGAAGAGTGAAAATGACAGAGAAATAGTGACATTTGAGAAGGGTAAATAATTGCAGAGGGGAAGCTTGGGGAGGATGATTTAACACTGATTTTTATGCACACCTCCATTTTATCAGGAAGGGCTGCTGAAAGCCAACATTGCTGATGTATTAGCTAGAGAAGGTTCTAGCTTAATATTCTGGCCCAGAGGTCATATGTCCATGGCTGCCACAGAAATAGATAAAGAGAGCTTTTCCCACCTCCCTCGTGGTGTTTCACCATATCCTTGCAGAGTTCTGTCTCTACAGTGAGATGGCATCCTTCCCCACTTGGCATTAAAAAAGCCTCAGTTGAAATTTAGCTACATCTACTTCTAGCTTGTGGGATCTTGAAAGGGCCTTGACCTCTCCAGAGATCATTTCCTTATCCTCAAAGTGAGGATAATTATAATTTTCCATTGGTGGAGTTGGGCTGATGGCTGAAGCAGGAGCAGGTGATGAATGGGAAAGATGTAGATGTAATACAGAGCCACAAAAGCATTCAACCCTGGGTCCACACTAATTTCCTTCTTTCTTCTCCTCCCACTCTAGCCCCTTTTTCACCCAGGGGAAACTCATTGAACATTTATTTTCTTATATCTCTTAAATACTGGTATTAACACCTAGTTTTTATTAATCTTTGGTTTTAGGATGACTTGTGCCTACTCTGCTCACCTCAAGCAGTACATTTTTATTGCTGCTGTTGTTGAGGTGTCACTTTTGAAGGTGCTCTTGGATTTCTTGTCGCGTTCTTTCTGTCTGCTCAACCGTGTACCAATGGTGAATGTCTTGCTGGGTGGGAGGTGAAGTTTAGAGAATAGTTATCCCAAGTCTTACAGGGATTACTATTCTATTTTATGTATTTTCTTGTACCCTCCTAACTTCTATATGAATCTTTGGTTCTTCAAAGGAACTTTGGCCTTGGGACTTAAATTTTATACTTTACTTGAGGTCAGACTGGTTAGCTAAAAGACCCAAGAGAATGGAAGGGAAGACCACCCAAGCAGCCAAAGATGAATTTGTATTTGTAACAATTTTATTCATCACTTATTTCCTTAATTTATAGTATGAAAACAAAGTGGTTCTTCACATACTGAGACATTCTGTCTTTACTAGTGAGCCGTATTATTACTCCAGACTGATGTGCTTTTTGCTGCAAACAGGGGCGGATAGAGGAGTCTCAAGTTTGCCCTCTGATTACTGGTATGAACTCAGAGAGAACTCCTCTGGTCAGAAATCTGTTCTCAGTCTCTCAGCTGCATATTTTAATTGTATTAGAATTAAGCTTTTAGAACTTGGAAATATAATTAGTTACATTTCATTTCAATCATAATGATGCGAATCCACTGATATGATTCTTGGCCATCTGATAGACCAATCTCTTTCACCTTTTGCTGCCTGTTAGAATTACCCATGCAGCTTTGAGAAGAATAGATGCGAGGACTCTCCTCACATCTTTGGTCCATGATGGGGCTTGGGAATCAGGATATTTACAAAGTGCTACAGGGCACTCTGGTGTGCAACCAGGATGCGTGGAGTGGGCACTGGGTGGGTGAGGTGGGTAAGTTGTTTCAGTCCTACTAGTTTATTTCAATTCCGTATGGGGTTTTTTCTTCTAATAAGATAATAAGATAAGCCAAGGCAGCATATAATCAGAGGCTGGATTTTGGTATTTAGAATACAGAGGACAACAGATGAAGTTTCCAGACATCATTTCTTAACTCAAAACAGTGTGATCTTGGGCAAATCATGTTTTTTTCTTGAGTGTTAGCTTCCCAGTGTATAAAATGGAAGTGTTGGATTAAATACTTTCTATGTTATTTCCAGTAATGATGTTCATCATTGCTGGCCATTAAGGAGACATTTTGTTATTTTTTGGGGAAATTCTAGTGCCCTTCTGTGAACCCAAGGGGGAACTAATAACCAGTAGGAAGAGGGAGAGGATGTGTGTGGGGCGAAGAAGGAGTCTAGCTGCGGAGATGGGCCTTGGATGAGTGTAGACTGACACTAAAATAGTATGTTTCCATTGCCTCTCAGTAAGCCCCAGTGGCACTGTGGGCAGTGGATTCTTATAGGATGTGAAAGGATAGCATTGCAGGGGTGTGGCTGGCTTTAGAAAGTTGAAGACTCTCCTGAGAGGAAGAAGCCACTAACATGAGCCCATAGTAGACTTGAAAATTATAATTCATACTTTGTCATTTTTAACAATGATGAATTATTATTACTGCTATTATTAAATCTCCACACTGCAATAGTAACTGTTTCAGGTTTCAGGCCCAGCTCAGTCACTGACTAGTTGTGTGTTCTCCAGCAAGCCAAAAATCCTTCTCTGGGACCCACTTGTTTAACTTGGAAAGAGGGTGGAACTACATCATTAGCCAAAGACTCCTCCTGCCTTGACTGAAAAGTGTGATCCAAATGTTGGAATTAATGGTTGGACAGAAATTCATTTGAGGTCTGCCTTTTAAAAGAGCAATGCCAGCTGGGAAGATGGCACTGTTAAAAGGAAGTTCTTTCTCAAGGGGTTGCTGTTTTACAGGGAGCTGGTATGTGTGATATTCCATGTAGCCTATTACAGTGACAGAAGAACACAGGCATGTGCTCAAAAATGAACAGCAAATGATAAGTGGAGGTGTTTGAAATAGGAAAGTGTATTTTAAAAGACAACTAATAAAACCCGAGGAGGCAGCTCACAGTGAAACAGTCTGAGTGCACAACTTGTTGCCAACACTCTGGTCCCTGTTGCTGTACTTGGAGCTCTGAGACTGTCCTTGCCCCAGAGCATGGGCCAGAAGGAAGGAAGCAGGGTTGGGAAACAGGGGTTTGGGTTTCTGTCTGTGGAGAGGGACAAATACCCTAACAGGTGACCCAGGGAAGGGGCTGCATGTTGCCTTGGTCCAGGAGTGCAACTAGGTCTAAGAATGGGGACCAGGGCTGTTCCTCCAGGCTGGTGTAGGAGCTGCAGTTGTGCTAGGATGCAGCAAAATCCAGAAGTTAGGAGTAGGGTCCCTGAAGCAAGACTGCCTGGGTTGGAAGGCTTTCTCACTTAATAGCTGGGAAATTGTAGGCAAGTTTCTGCACCATTCTGTGCCTCATTTTCTTTTTCTGTAAAATTGAATAAATTTAACCAACCATAGCGTTGTGGGGAGAATGAGTCCCTGTTTACAAAGTAGTTGAGATAGACCTTGGCTACACTGTACCCTGGAGATCTGTGTCTATATCTTTATCTACATCTACATTCACATCCATTTCCACGCTCACACCTATACGCATATCCACATGCTTACCTATTCTGTATATTTATCTATATCACTCATAACATACAGTCTATCAGATGATCCCCACTTCTTAGTTTTAATCAAATAACCTTCTGGAAGTTTCATCTATGCTGGCAGCTTTAGGGCTCCAGTAGTTTCTAGGTGGTCTTTGGGAGTCAGGACTGATCTGTAGGAGGAAGTCTTCAGGTGACCCTGTGCCATAGTCCAAATCTCAGAAGCCTCTGGAGACTCTCCTCTGGGCCCCAACAGCTTATTGCATGTCTGCGTAAGGATATCTGCAGACAACTGTGCTCATCCTACTCCAGTGCACGATCCCATCCCTCCTACGAACAGACTTTCCCTTCATTCCTAGTCTCAGTACACGACAGCTCCATCCTGTGGAGGACCGCTTGAGTAGCTCTGCTTGAAAGAAGAGTGACTGTCTCCATTTTGACCGAGCCTGACTCTATTTCCTTGTATTGATATGCACAGAGCTGGCTAGAACGTCTCATTATCCTTTCAACTGACCTTAAGCAGTGTCTATTGGTCTAGCTGAGGTGCTGGTGGTAATTTTTGAAGATGGCATGCATGTTTCCCTGATAACCCACACCTGCTGCTCTCCTATATGAGCCAGGTTGAGACAGGACGAAGAGCTAATGCTCCACGCTGTCAGCTAGGGTCAAGTCTTGAGATAAGAGGCTATGACTTCCTGGGGCTTGAAAGATTACACATCAGAGCTAAAGCACCAGACCCCCAGAATATTAGTTACTATCTCAATAGCATAATGCAAATTACTTCCTCTGCATATCCTCTCTGGATATGGCAGAGGTAAATGCAGGCCACCTACCTAGCCCAGATCACAGTGCTCACCTTCTTCTCACAATTCCCTTTTTCAAGCCACTCCCCCTCTTTTATTGAATAAAACCCGAGTACAGCCCTGGGTCACCCTCTTCATTCCAGAAAGCCATCTTCATGACTAGACTTAGGGCTCCTTGGCTCTCCTATCTATCTATATCTATATCTATATCTATATCTATATCTATATCTATATCTATATCTATCTATATCTTTATATCTATATCTATATCTATGTCTTAGTGTGTTTGTTATTGCTGTGGGTTGTGCAGGGAGTGGTAGATTGGAATTAATTTGGTGGAATTCCAATAATGTGTTTTTAGGATTATAAGTTTAGACTCCTTGGGCTGAGATGAGAACCAGGAAGGGACTCTGACACCATCCTTCTAAGGAATGCAGGCCAGCAGTCTCTCACCTTCACCTCTTCCTCATCCTGCATCTTATTCATAGGCAAGTCCTATCTCTTCTCATCTCATTCATCTCTGTATTACTAGCAGACTGTGACATCATTGACTCTTGTCTGATGTTTGGGAGATGGAATAGATAAATGGCTAAATAAAGGAAAGCGATGCCTGTACATCATCATCATCATCATCATCATCATCATCATCATCATCATCATCATCATCATCATCATTACCAGGTAAATTTTGAAGTGCATACTATTTTCTGGGTATCATTCTGGGAGGTTGGCACATGTGCACGCCACACCTAAGCACAGGCATCCTGTAGTAGACACTCCTTGAATATTTGTTGAACGGTTACAAAACATGTGAAAAGAAATCGAAGCTTGCGAGGACAGCTGATTGTGTCTTAGTTCACAGAGTAACTTAAAAATTTAGGAAGAGCTCAGACTTCTAAATGGAACTTCTACAACCCTTGAAAAGCCAATGGTATTTCCCAGCCTTACAAAGCAATCTCAGAGCCAGGTCCTACTGAGCTGGGTCTGGCCTGGTGCAATGCAATTTCTGGGCCGTTTCTACCCCCTGCCAGGAAGATATAGAAGCTACCGCTTCATCGAGCCCCCTAATAACCAGGCCTGACTTTCCCTGCCACCCTGGGGGCTGTTGCACACCACAAATTTGCTTCTGTGCAGATCTACACAATATACTGTAAAAGGAAAATGGTAATTAGGAGGAATTCTTGAGCAGGGGAACTTATGTGGAAAATACTTTAGTTAAACGAAGCAGTAAAGATTCCTTTAAAGTGTTGAGGCCCACACTCCCACTTCACTGTTCTCTTATTGAAAGGAGGAGACTAGGGGACATCTAAGGTGTTTTGTGTATCTGTAGATATCACTTCCCTAGTGATAGGTGACTAGTGATAGGCCAGTCACCCCAGGGACAACACTGGAGTGGTTGATAAGATCTGCCCCTGTTTACATTTGAGTAACCTGGGACTGAAAGCCCAACTCACCCACATGAAATTTAAGAGAATCCTGTCCATATCAGGGCCTCTCTTTGTACCCAAAATAAATAACTGTACCAGAAGAGGATTGTGGAGGCATGATGTGTGTGTGTGGTGTGTGTGTGTGTGTGTGTCTGTGTGTGTGTGTGTGTGTGAGAGAGAGAGAGAGAGAGAGAGACAGACAGACAGACAGACAGACAGACAGACAGACAGACAGACACAGAGAGTCCTGGAGAGGATCCTCCACTCCTGCTGATTGTTTTTGTAGCTTTTATTACCATCCAAAGCCATGGTCCTATTTTCCTGTTGGTTTATTTATTGTCAGTCCACAACTAGACCGAGAAATTCATGGAGTAAGAAATTTGTCAGTCTGGTTCACCTCTGTCCTAGGGCTCTGCAAGGAACATAGCACATAACAGTCCCTCTAGGATATTCCAAGATAAAAGACTTTTTAACTACTCATCACAGAATGCTCAGTGCTCAGCTATTGTTTGGTGTATAATAGGGCTTCTCAGAGAGCAGGGGCTTTGCCTCACCATTGCTGTCTCTCCACATAGGATTCTAGCTGGTGCTCTAGCAAACTTTTTCTGCTGAGAAAAAGGTAGTAAACATTTTCAACCAGTGGGCCATGTGGTATCAGCCTCAACTTTAGTAGTACAGTAAGAGAACAGATAGGCCATATGCATAAAAACTAATAGGCATGGCTGTGTTTCAATAAAACTTTATTTACCAAAACAGGCAGCAGGCCCGATTGGAGTAGGTTACTGTCTCCTGATGTAGAATATAAACTGTACAAGAGAAGAAATGCAAAAAAAATAACACTATTTATCTGCACCCAGCATGTAGACAGTGCATGGTAAGTAGGCAAGGGAATAGATGTTGAATGAATGAATGAATGAATGAATGAATGAATGCTTAGTCAATAGCTTCCTGTGTGGCAGGGATGTAGTGGATATTATTATATGCAGCCACTGATCTAGAGTGTCTCTCTGGCACCAGAATCTGGGAGCTCTCTTTGCTCTAGACTTGAATATCATTCTCATGACTGGGAGCCTGTAGGATATAAATAGGACAGGGCTTGGGATGAGGCAGATCAAAGCATCATTGTCACACAGAGACTCACGGAAGGAATGGGATAGAGTGAACCTAGAGAAGAGACATGTGAGGGAGGAGACATATCTATGTACCTAAAGAATTCATGTGGGAGAGCAATTAGTTCCTTCTAAGAAAAGGGTGATATTTTTAGAAGCTTCTAGAAGTC
>PVKN010035603.1:0-11599 GCA_004027915.1 Capromys pilorides | reverse complement strand
GTGGATAGCCTGAGGCACAGAGCCTGCATGTAATATAAAGAGAGACAAAGAGACAGACTCTTTCTGTTGCTCTGCTGCCCTGGTTGGTCCGTTGCCTCTGTGGAGATTGTTGCTGTTCCGCTGCCATGAACTGGATGCCCTCTGCCCTGTTCCACTCAGCCTTGGGCCAGCTGAATATGGACTGAAACCTCCAGCAACTATGAGCTAAATAAACCTTTCCTTCCTTCATTTTGAGTGTCGGGTATTTGTCCCAGCAATGAGAGAAGAGTAACTAAGACACTAGGGATGAAACCCTAGCCTCTTGCACGCTGGGTAAGTGCAGGCTTACTATGTTCCTCATGTGTTTCCTATCTTGAGATGCCCTTCTCCCTTCTCTCCCACCTGACAATAGGAGATAACAGAGCCACTAACCTGGTGCTTGCAGGGGATTATTCAGGCATTATCTATAGATTGTCTCATTTGTTCTCAAATAAACAAGGCGGTTGCTATTTTTCTCCAGGTATTGGAAATCGAAACCAGGGCCTTCACATTGAGCTATATCCCCAACCTTGCTTAGTTTTTATTTCTAGACAGGGTCTCTAAGATGTTAATTTTCTCAGACTGATCTTGAACTTGTGATCCTCCTGCCTCTGCTTCCTTGAGTGCTGGGATGACAGCTTGGTAGCTGTTTTAATCCTGTGTGTCCGTTTCACAGAAGAGGAAACAGACTACGTGGTGTTAGGTCCCACAGTCAAGGCACGGCTGAGCCAGGTCTCCAAGAAAAGATAATAATCTGCTCTTATCCTGTCTGATGCCTAGCGTTTCCTCCTCCTCTTCCTTCTTCTGTTCCCCCTCCTCCTCTTCTTGTTCCTCCTTCTTTTGTTCCTTCTTCTCTTCCTCCTCCTCCTCCTCTTCTACCTCCAGAGTCTAACTATATAGCCCATCCTGGCCTAGAACTCACAATCAGCCTAGAAATGCTTGGATTACAGGCATACACTGTCACACCCAGCTAATTTACCTTCTGATTAAAGTAGCAACGCTGAGATCAGATGTGGTGGCACACATTATAACCCCAGCATTTGGGAAGCTGAAACACGTCATGAGTTCCAGGCTACCCTGGGCCACATGGTAAGTTCAAGGCCAGCCTGAACTAATAGCAAGAACCTATCTCAAAAATAAATAAATATAAATAAAAATAAATGTATCCAGTAGCATGAGAGTTGCTTTGGACCTCCTGGTGGCCCTAACACAGCCCCTCTTTAAAAACACAGATGTGTTTGTATGTAACCTACACACTTCCCCTCTGCTACTTAGTTTTGCTGAAAATTTAAAAAATCTAATTCAATGTAAGTTCTATGTGAATAATTGTTGTACTGTACTTTTAAGGAAATAATGACAAGAAAAAGGATCTACATATGTTCTGTATTTTTTCTCATAACAGTCTCCTTCAAAGAATTCAGAGGGCCACTGTGTACCTAGAACGGGCCAGAATGGGCTGGCAGAAGAGGAGCCTGCTGGGCTGGGAGGGGCCCCTCTCACCTGGGTGCTGGCCTTGCAGATGGGGCCTTCGGGTTGCTGGCTTTGGGCAGTAGCTCCCTGTCTGTGTGCCCTGCTATGACCAGCAAGACTTGAAAGGCGCCCACAGAAGCACGTTTTCTGCTTTTCCCTTGGCTCTCATGTGTCTATGAACCTTGCTTTTTTTGTTGTTGTTGTTTTTTTCTGGTTCCTATAAATGTTCTCAGGCCCCTGGGACTCAGACTTGTGGGACTCAGACTGCGGGCCAAGATTGATCATTATTTCTGGCTGGTGACTCTTACAGAGCTCGGGTCCCATGCATGGCAGGGACCACCCTGAGAGGGCACAGGTGCCATCCCCTTGGCTCCAGGCACTTCCTGAGGCCCTGCCAGCTGTGCCATGCTGTTGCCAGTGCCCCCCTGCCTCCTCATCTGTATTAACTCCCTCCATGCCCATGGCAATCCAGCTGGGCCTTCCTGGTACTCTGGCCACCCTTGTTTTAATCATTCAAACTGATTTTTTATACACAGTAATTGAAATAACTCAAAAACTTAAAGCTGCAAAAGGTACACAGTGGTCCTCTGAATCCTATGAATGAGACTATTATGGGAAAAAATACAGAACACATAGATCCTTTTTCTTGTCATTATTTCCTCAAAAGTACAGTACAACAACTATTCACATAGAATTTATATTGAATTAGATTTTTTAAATTTTCAGTAAAACTAAGTGTCAGAGGGGAAGTGTGTAAGTTCCATGCAAACACATCTGATTTTTTAAAGAGAGGCTGTGTTAGGGATTAATCCCAGGGCTCTGCCACTGAGTCATGTCCCCAGCCCAAAGCTATGCCACTGTTGATAAAAGACCTGAGTATTTGCAGATGTTAGTGTCTGGAAGGAGTTTAGGAACACAACCCTCACAAATACTAGGGACAGCTGTTTCAGAACAGCTGGACATGGTGGTGCATGTTTAGTCAGGAGGTTGAAGCCGGAGGATCTCAAGTTTGATGCTAGCATAGGCAGTGTGTCAAGAGCCTGTCTGAAAATAAAAGTAAAGGGGCGGGGGAGGGGAGGATGGCTCGGCTGTCTAAAGCGCCTGCTTAGGAAAGCTTAGGCAACCGCAGGGACCATGGTTCGATCCCTGGCACTACATGCTCCGCCAGCCCCACCCCCAGGGTAGGCTGAGCCGGCCATAACAAAAGAAAGAAAGAAAATAAAAGTAAAACAAAGGCCTGGGAGCATAGCTCCGTTGGTAGAGCTCTTGCCTAACCCAAGCAAGGCCCTGGGTTCCAATCCCCAGTAATGCAAAAGTAAATGAATGACTTAATTGTTCTGATGAGTATTTGCCTGACTGTCCTGGCATTAGGGAAGAGGAAACTGATGCTCTCTTGAGCTAAGACTGCTTGGAAACACTTGGAAGGCTGAGGCAGGAGGATCAGTGCGAGTTTGAGACCAGACTAGGCTACAAAAGTGAGCTCAAGGCCAGCCTGAGCTGCATAACGAGACCCTGTCTCAAAAAGACCAAAACAAAAAAAAGACTGCTTGGAAAAGCCCTGTCCCTCTCCTGTCACCTGAGCAGCCAATTTCCCTCTCTGAAAGGGATATAAGTTTTGTTTATCCTTCCAGATGCACTTGGAGCACACAAAAGCCAGTGTGTATCAACAGCGCCCTTCCTCCCACTGCGTGGGTGCATCCCGCACCATTCTGCACCTGGCCTTTTGTAGTGAGGTCCATCCGCCTGGGTTCACACTTGCAGGCTATGGCAGGTGGCAGGCAAAGCCTCGGCCTGGCCCATTCAAGGCCGCTCCTTAATGAGCCTTGCAGCCGCCCCGCCCCGCCCCCCCTCCCCGGCTGCCAAGGGAGCTGGGAATGGCCGGGCCTGGCACAGGGTTCGAGGACCTGGAGAGAAAAAGGTTTTGTTCTCTGCCACCCCTGAAGACTGGCAGGGGTTGGCTGCCCGGCTTTCTCTCTATCCTCTCTGAGAGCAAAAGAACGTTTTCTCCTCCTGCCAAAACCCGATGGCCGCCTGGCGGGCCCCGTGGTGGGCCCCCGTGGTGGCCCCCTAAGGGCCTGGATCCCACGCTGCTCCTCCTTTTGATGCCTTCGCAGAAGATGGCAGCTGCAGAGTCCCTGCCAAGGCCTCGGGATGCAGCCTCCCTGGGAATAGTGCATCCTCCCCATCTGGAGTCAGGGCTGCCTGGGCAGGAACGCTCCATGCCCCTGCTCTGTGCCAGCTGGCCTGACGTGGATAGGCCTGCTGGGGCGGGGCTGCCATTGGACCGCACTGTGTACTTACTCTTCCCCTACAAAAAGCCTCCCTGTCACCCGCTGGCTGCCTTCCCCCAACTCGGCTGTACCCAGAAACGTCTCCATTTGAAAGTGTGCACGGTGGTTGCAGGCAGCTTCCGGTGCCCGGCTGACCGGGATGCCAGTTCCCCATGCTCCCCATGCGGACTGCTTGGCCAAATGAAGGAGGACACTGGGCTGGCTTGGAGGGCTTTCCAAGCGTGGGACAGCCCTAGGACTGAGCACACAGCCTACAGCAGAGAACTCTACCTCCTCCGCCAAGTCAACCATGCAGTGGTCCAAGGTGGGGGAAGGCAGAAAAGGAGCGGGGCCCCAAGAGGGCTCTGTGTTGGTTGGGGTTCACAGTCACCTCCTGGGAAGTGGGCCCCAAACCGGCCCTGGGGAAACATGGCTCTGGTGTCTTGGCCAATGAATGAGCCTGTCCTCTGGGATTTTCGGCGGTGAGGTGCAGTTGACGTCCACTAACCCGGGCCTGGAGGACGCTGCGTCCTCAGAAAGCAGGGTGTGAAGTGACGGAAACATCTGTAATTTTCCAGGGCCAGTTTGCAGGTAGGGATAACTACTCTGGTGCCACAGTGGCTTCTAATTACTGGGTTCCTGCTGGCTTTGTGGATGGGGCGAGGGGGCTTTAGCGTAATAATGAGCCAGGTTATGTTAGCACAATGGGTGGGAAAGATCAGCTGGGGGGTGAACCTAGGAGACCTGAGGCCAGGGAGCCTTGGGCCTCCCACCTGGGAGGGAGCTGGGAAGAAGATTCTGGACCCTGGGCCACACCTGGGCCCTACCTGGCCTCTATCCAGTTCTGGCTTACAGGGAGGCACTGAGGACAAAGGGGAACCAGTACTAGAGAAAGAAAAGCCAGGGTCTCTGCCCATGTTGGCTCTCAGGGAAATATGAGGTCTCTCATATTCTGAGAAATTCGTGATTGATTAATAAAGGTTTTCTAAATATTTTACTATTATTATTGGTACTGGGGATTGAACCCAAAGCCTTGGCACTAAGATATAGATATTTTTGGGTTAATTGCTACCTTGTCTAGATTTGGGCTTGAACTTACTTACCACTTTGCTATCTCAGCTTTCAAGAGTACTGGAATTATTATTGGTGTGTGTCTGCTATTTTGAAAGAGTTGAAATATACAATTAATTTTTGCCAACTGTAGCTATCTTGTTGTACTATGAAACATTAGGAGTTCTTCCCTCATTTGACTGCATCCCTGTGTCTGATCACTAATGAATGGGTAAAGAAAATGCGGAATACATGCACAATGGACTACTTATTCATCCAGAGAAAGAATGAGAGCCTCGTGTTTCTGGCAACATAGATGGGCCTGGCGCACACTGCATGAAGCGAAATAAGGCAAGCTCAGAAAGATAGGTCCCGACACTTTCCATGCATATGTGGAAGCCGATGGCTGCTCTCATAAAAGCTGAAAGCAAACTGGCCCTTGGCAGTAGCTCGGAAGCAGGGAGGCTGTGGAAGGAGGATGTAACACCTTCTGCATTGCAGCTGGGGACTGACTGCTGGGCTCAGGGCTAGGATTATAGCTACTGGTGGGAGGAAAGTAGAGTGGTGAAAGGTCTGATCCCTGGGGTAGCGCTCCAATGGGAATCTGGTGATGGGAATTTGGGGTCAAAGGCAAAGGGTGACTTGAGCAAAAAGTAGGGTGTGGAGTGATAGAGTTGTCCCCTTTGAGTCTGGTTCTAGGTTCAGCAAGTGCTGAGGAACGCAATGAACGTAAGAAAAAATTGTTGCTGTGCGCCAGGCATCGTGTTCCCAAGAAGGCTCACTTCCCTCAAGGAATCAGTGGTGCTGCGGCACACGAGAGGATAAGGGAACAAAACCTGCTTGGGCTTCTTCTGTGGTCCTGCCCAGCTAACGGCTGTTTCCATTTATATCAGCCCTTGGAGAGGTGGGTGAGTCAGAGCGGAGGGGGGACTTTGCCCTGAGCGTGCCCCATGGTGGCTTCATGGGCTGAGACCTAGGTGCTCATGCAGATGCCTCCCATCTAATGTAACACTTTGCCAGTGTCCTGAAATTGTCCTTTGTTCAGAAATGACTAAGAACATCAGGACAAGCAGTGCTGCATGCATGTGTGCACATATGTGCATGTGCATGTGTGTGTGTGTGTGTTCCCAAGCGCTTATGTTACTGAGGTAGGAAACTAAGGTGCAGCAAACTGGCTCGGCAAGTGGGTGTGATCTGTCAGTCACAGGACAAGTCCCACCTGGGACCAATCAGAAAATACCATCTTCAGTTCTTGGGAGAACCCAGTTCTTCAATAGGATACACTACATCTAACCTCAGCCTTAGAAGTGGGACATACAAAAGATGGCTGCCTTTGGGTGGCCACTTATCTCCCTGTCATAGTGGTCCAGTGTCACCTTGTGGAGCGTCCTTCTTCTCCTACTTTTAATTGACCCACACCTGCTCTGCAGAGCGCATTTCTTTTCCTATCTTTAGTAAATATAAACCATTGCAACTTTTTGTGCTTGTTTGTCCACTTTTTTATTCAGGACAAGAGGAACCTAGCAAGGACCTGTAGAAGGAGTCCCCAGAGCCCCATGGCCCGGGCCGCAGTACTGGAGATTGAACCTAAGGGGTTTGCACTGAGCTACTTCTCTAGTCCTTTTCATTTTTCTTTATTGTGAGACAGGGTCTCTCTAAATTGCTAAATGGTCCAGGTGAGGCTCCAGCTTTTGATCTTCCTGCCTCAGCCTCCCAGTGTGCTGGGATTACAAGCATACAGCACTGCTTGTCCTGACGTTCTTAGTCATTTCTGAGTAAAGAGCTTTGCACTTTGGTTAGCTCTGTGCCCAGCCTGGTCTCTTCATGTCCTGATGATCCCCAGATGACTAATGATACTCAAAGTCTTGTTCTTGGTTTCCTTCTGCCCTTCCGAGTCCTTGAAGTGTTTCTGAGGCGGACGCTGGGGCAGAGGTTGGGGGGGTTGTCTTTGCATCTTTGCAAGGAACAGCTACATTTTCCCATGGAAGCTGCCCCCCTAAAGCTGGTGGTTTATGGATCTGTCTGTGTGGTCAACTTGTACCTAGACTGCTGTTCCAACAGCAAGGGTGCTTCCTGTACCTCAAGTTATACACTGAACACTAAGATCCAGGAAGCACGAGCCCCTTCCCCACAGCTGCCTCAGCTTGGGACCCTTCCTGCTCCTAACAGGTTGAAGGGTGTCACAAGGACCAGCTCAGCATGGGGAGGTGGCCTCATAAGTAATGGGGCCCTGCCTTCCTCATTGCTTAAGCTTGGGGAGAGATTGGGGTACCTGATGCAACAAGTATGAGCTATATGGGTTTTTGCAACTCACTTTGCTTGTGGGACTTTATTTATTTATTTATTTATTCATTCATTCATTCATTTATTTTTAGAGAGTGTCTCCCTGTGTAATCCAGACTGGCCTCAAACTTGTGGCAATCCTGCCTCAGCCTCCCAAGTGCTACGATTGTGGGTGCGTGCCACCATGCCCAGCTGATTTTAAGACTTTGAAGGAGCATGGGCCAGACACAGCAATGTCCCCAGGATGAAGGCCACTGCATGGTCTGGAAATGAGTGCCCTAGGCGTGAGTTTAGATCCTACATTCCAGAAAGGTATATAACTTAATCTGGTGGATGGCCTAAGGAGGATGGGGCTTGGGCTCAGGGCCTTGTCTCAGGCAGTTCCTCTTCCAAGGTTGGGGGACACTTGGAGATAAAGGGAACGGGGAATACCTCCACCAGGCCTGTAAGAAGGGCTTAATGTGATAGGATAGAGAGGGGCTTGGTGGGGGCAAGGAATTGGGGACCCAGGCTCTACTGAGAACTAGCAAGGGAAATAAGAGCTAGTGCAGATCAATTGCGGTAAGAAATAGTTCTCCTCCTACTCTCTTGCAGTCTGTACCTAAGGGCTGACAAATTGAATTGATGAAAATCAAATTAGCAAGAGAAAGGAGTTTATGCCTGTGTGCAACACCTGCACTCAGAAGTGCTCAGTGAGGAGTAACTCCAAGGCATATTAGTCAGCTTTTTATAACTATAGCCAAATACAGGAGGAAGGTGACTTTTATCTTTTATAAAGATAAAAGGTTATCTTTTAACACGGTGAGTTCTAACTCACAGTGTTAGAGGCTCAGACACCAAGATTAGGTAGGAGTGTCAACAGGAAGTCAGGAAGACCAAGCCAGGGAGTGGTGCTACCATCCTAGCACTTGGAAGGCTGAGGCCGGAGGATTTCTGCAAAGTTGAAGCCCACCTGGGCTACATAGCGAGTGTGGGGAGTGTAACTCTAATAAAATGTTGGAAGTGGAGTTGAACAGGAGGATTTTGATCACGAGGATTCCACTCTCATCAGTGAATTGATGTGAACCGAGAAAGGTTTGGAGTTGTGAGTTTGAATATTGCTTCCTCTCTTCTGCGTGCGATTTCTTTCTCTCTGCTCCTTTCCCTCTCCTCTTTCATCTGTCCTTCTGCCTTGAACTAGGGGTTCTCCTGCCTCAGCCTCCCAGGTAGCTGGGATTACAGGCATACACCTTCCTTTCCCCTCAGTTGTAGGCATTCTGCTGTAGCGGCACAAAATAGATTAAGACACAGAGTACACCTAACTTGGGAGGAAAGGAGTGGGAGGCAGAGGCTCTTAAGTAAAGAACAAACAGAAGTCTTTAGGAGGGACAAATAGGGTTTCTAGGAGAGCACAGGGAGATAAGAATGCTTGTATACTGCTTGTCTAAGACACACAAACTCCCCCACGGGAGGGGACTTAGGTTACAGTTACTCTTTTTTTTTTTTTTTTTAAGACAAGGCATTGCCATGCAGATGAAGCTAGCCTTGAACTCACTGTGTAGCCCGAGACTTGTGGCCATCCTTCTGCCTCAGCCTCCTGGGTGCTGGGATCATGCACCTGCACCACCATGCCCAGATGGGAGGTTTACTACTGGTCTCTTTCCTGGGAGAAGACCCACTCCCAAACGCAGGATGTACAGGAAGCCTGCCTGCAGAGTTTCTGCTCTCAATCAGAGAAGGGAAGTTGCTGTAGCTGCTGGGTCTCAAATAGCCTCAGCTTAAAATAGTCACTGTCTAAGCTGCAGTCTGAGTGGACCCCGTACCGAGTGGGTGCTCAGTAGATGCTACTGGTGAAGGCAGGAGTGAGCACAGCAGGGCTGGGTGGGGAAGAATCGTAATTCTATTTCTCTCTGTCCACGTGCAAGCAGGCACAGGTGCTGGGGGTTTGATCCCCATGCTGGCCCTGCCCCAGGTGAGCACTGAGACAGGTGACTGAGACTGGGCTTGGGGGTGGGCGCCTGTAATCCCAGCTCTTGGGAGGCTGTAAACAGGTGGATCGCTGAGTCTGATCTAGTAGTGAGATCCTGAACACCCTGTAGATCCTTCCCTAAAATAAAATCTATCTCTCTCTCTCTCTCTCTCTCTCTCTCTCTCTCTCTCTCTCTCTCTCTCTCTCTCTGTCTTTCTCGGTGGTACAAGGGATAGAATCTAAGGCCTTCACACTAAGCTATGGCTCAGACTCTTTATTTTTTATTTTGACAGGGTCTTACTAAGTTACTAAGCTGTCTAGACTGGGCATTAAATTTTCATCCTCCTGTCTCAGCCTCTCAGGTGCTGGGATAACAGGTGTGCATGACCAGGCCTTCCTGGGAAGCCAGTGTGTGTGTGTGTGTGTGTCTGTCTGTCTGTCTGTATGTATGTCTGTGTGTGTCTGTGTGTTCTTAGGGACTAACTCATGGCTTTGTGCATGTCAGGCAAGAGCTCTCTTGAGCCACATCCCCAGCCCAGAGCTGCTGCTTTATGGCCAAGCTGGCAGCACAAGCATCAAGCAGCAGACGGAGTCCAAATTCCACTCCCTGGCTCGGTCCCCCGGACAGCCTGCTGGGCTGCCTAGACCCAGGGGTGTGTTTGGGAACTGGCAGAGGCTGGGCCCACCCACTCTGCACCTGGCACCTCTGCCTTCCTGACATCCGCTGGACTCAGCAGCTGACTCCAAAGAGCCTTTGAGGCCAGCGCTATAGAGCAATAGGTTTGAAGCACAAAGTTGGAATTACTTTTACTGCTTGTATCAGAAGTTGAGCAAGGGTCTCCACACTGAGCTACACCCCCAGCTGCCCACCACAACCTTTATTTTTAATTTGAAACAGGGTCTTGCTATGTTGCTAAATTGCCCAGACTGGGTTTGATCTTGTGATCCTCCTGTCTCAGCCTCCCAGAGTGCTGGGATTACAAGTCAAAAGTTTTAAGTCTCCTGTTCAGCTCATGGGCTGGGGTTGACTTTCTCCTGGATAAAAAAGGCGGGAAATGAGTGTGTGACATATTCTTCTGGGGCTGCTTTCTGGCTTGAGAAAGAGGACAGTGAGTGTCCCTGCAGGTCGGGGGTCTGTGTGGTGGAGGCACCCACACCCTTAGAGCAAGGCCTGGGGAGGGTGGAGGAGGATGGCTGGAGGCTGGTGCCGCTGTGGCCGGGCACTGCCCCCGCCCTGCCATGCCTGCACTCTCTCTGCCGTCCCTCCCGTCCCCTGGATTTCAGAGCCAGGACACAATGTTCTTCCTGTGGACTCAGGCTTGAATCACACTGTCCAGATGTCCAGCTGGCCCAGTGAGAGGCTGCAAGTGGCTCCCCTTAAAAACAGCCCTTCCGGCGCCCTGCTCCTCTGGGTGGGTTCCTCTTCGGCAGCAGGTATGGCCCCATGACTGCTGAACCTAGGCCTTCCCACTAAGCTAAGTCCCCAACCATTATTAATATTATTGCCATTCTTCTCACTATCCTTGACACTGGGTCTTGCTAAGTCAGTTTCCCAGGGTTGGCCTCAACCTGAGATCCTCCTGCCTCAGCTTCTCAGAGTGCTGGGATTACAGTTATGCACACCTGCACTGGGTTCAGGAGACCACATGTAAAGAAATCAAATAACTGGGCATGAGCAGTTGCCTGGCCAAGTCACTGGGAAGTGACTGCATGGAGTAGGGACACCACTCCAGACCTCAAATCTCAGGGTGACAGACACACAGGGTCAAAAGCATGCGGGGCACTTCTCAGCTGTGAGCAGGACACGGGGAACCAGTTCTCAATGTCAGGGATGCAGGAATACAAAGAAAGGAAACTGAGTCAAGGCTGAAGGAGCCCAAGCTCGCCAGCAGAGCACGGTGGCCAACAGAGCCCTCCCTGGAGGTAAGGAAAGTCCCATAAAGGAGGCTCAGATTCTGACCTGTAAGAAGAAACATGTTTGCATTTTTAGACTGAGGCATGTTTATTCTGGGCCTGGCCTCTGGCCCTTGGCCTCTGGCTGAGGAACAAAGGGGGGTTGTTTGGTCCTGGGCTGGGATGTTTATGGGCTGGGCAGCGGCTACTGTATGCACAGAACCTGGCTTGGGGCAGCGATGCTTGTGGGAGTGAAGTGTGAGGAAGCTGTGTTGGGGGCTGCGGGGGCCCTGCCCACCTTCCCCACCCAGGGAGATGGGGAGCCTGAGGTCATGTGTCCTAGACACGCCTTTCACACACTGTCCTTCAGACTCAGCTCTGGGTTTAGCTCACCAGAACTGAAGCCCTAGCCCACCCCACCCCACCCCACCCCAGGGCATGCAGAGCTCTGTCCCTCAGAGAGATCCTTATCCTGGACTCATCTGTGTTTTTTCTTCCTTTCTCCCCACCCCCTGCTCTCCAGGGTTCACCTCCAGGACCTCACCCCTGTGAGGCCAGGGCCCTAACCCTGAGAGGCAGCCCAGCGCTCCCTCTGCTGCTCTCTCATGTCTACGCCTGTCTGGTCCTGAGAGGAGACACCTCATCCCTTCAGTAACTATTTGAGTGG
>PVKN010035602.1:0-11598 GCA_004027915.1 Capromys pilorides | reverse complement strand
AGAAACAATCCCTTAAAGTGCGTCCACCAAGGGCCGGGTTGAGTCAACACTCACCCGCGGGTACGTACCGTTTCCCAACACAGTCACAGGAGCCGCAGAGCAGAGAAGTCCCTCAGATTGGAGTTCCCCGTACGGGCCACCAGCTGTCCGGCGCCGCTTCTGTCCCGCAGAATAAGGCACACGAACACCTCTGTCTGTATAAGCTCCTTTATTGACTGGGCGACAACCTCTTAACGTCCGTCCGAGACGGCTTTTACCGTATTGCGCGCCAGGCACTTCCCGTACCTGGGCTTATATGGCTAACAGCATCCAGTCAGAGATACACACGTGGAAATAGATGACTGGGCAATAACAAGGAAGCGATCTATCACTACTATGTAGAACAAAGGCAATAAAACGAGCAAGGATCAGAAAGCGGAATATGGGCGCCATCTTGGGGCACACGATGGGCGGGGGAGCAGCTGGCGGCGAGCAGGTGTCATCTTACAAATCTGCTTACGGCGGCGGGCTCCTAACAATGTTGCATTATCATTATCAACAGTTTATTGTAGAAACTGTCTAATTGCTTTAAATTTCATCTGTGACTCATTGTTTCTTCAGATGGGTTTTATATAACTTCCATATTTATGAAGTTCTTATGGTTTCTTTTGCCATTGGTTTCCAATATCATTGCGCTATGGTCTGATAATATGTGATAATTTCAATGTTTTGGTTGTTTTGTTTTGCAATACCAGACACCAAATTCAGGACCTTGCATTTGCCAGGCATGTGCTTATGACACTGAGCTATATCCCACGCCCAATTTCAACTCTTTTTACACTTATGTAAGCATTTGTTTAACATACCTAAATAAATCAGCCAATATGTGGTGTATTTTTTAAGAACATTCCATGTATGGCTGAGAAGAATGTGTATTTCTGATGTTGTGGGGTGAAACACTCCATAGACATCTAAGTCCATTTTCTCAGAAGTTTGGCTCAGTTCTAATATTCCATTGTTGACTTTCTGTCTAGGTCTTCTGCCTTTTTGTACTGAGATTCCCCAGTATAATTATATTACTGCTTACTTGATTTTTTTGTGTCCACTTACATTTGTTTTTTATAAATGGGTGCACTGGTATTTGGTGCATTTACACTTATGGTTGTGATCTCGTCCTCTTGGATTGTTTCAAGTTTCTAATGACCACCTTCACCTCTCTTAATCAGTCATAGCTTGAAATTCACCTTGTCTGCAAGTACAGTAGCTACCCCTGTTTTTCCTACTGGGTGTCTATCCTGCAGAGTATTGTTTTACAACCTTTGACTTTCAATCTATGAATTTTTTAAGTTAAATGTGTTTCTTATATGCAGCACATTGATGTGTCTTGCTTCTTGATTTATTCTATCACTCTGTTTCTTTTGATGGGTAAATTAAAACCATTAATGTTGTGGCTATAACTGATATGTATTGGTTTATCCTTATCATATTATTTTCCTGTTGATGGTTACCTATTTGTCCATCCCTTTTAATTGCTTACCTTGCCTGGTGTCTTCTTATTAGTACTCTAGGAGTTGTGGCCTTTATGATCTCTTTCTAGGCTGTCTTTCAAAGACTTTTGTAGAACTGGGTTAGTTGTCATGAATTTTTTCCATTGCTGTTTGTCATGAAAGTATTTTATTTCTGCATTAATTTTGAAAGAGTTTGCAGGATACATCATTCTGGGTTGGAAGCTATTTTAGTACTTGAAATATTTCTTGAAATATTTCACTCCAAGAGTTCATTGTCTTGAATTGAGTTGAATTCAATGCTTTGAATTGAGAAGTCAGCTGCGTTATGTGGTTTTTTGTTTATTGTGATTTATTTCTTTTCACTAACAGCTTTTTTTTTTTTTTTGTCTTTTTGAGACAAGGTCTTGCTATGCAGTTCAGGATGGCCTTGAGTTCACTTTTTGTAGCCCAAGCTGGTCTTGAACTTGCACAGATCCTCCTGCCTCAGCCTCCCAAGTGCTGGGATTACAGGTGTGCACCACCACGCCAGGCTGTCACTAACAGCTTTTAACATTCTATTTTTTATGTATTTAGTACAGAGTCTACAGGATCTCACTACACAGACCAGACTCATAGTGATCCTCCTGTTTTCAGCTTCCCAAGGGCTGGGAATATAGGTGCACCACCACATCCAGTCTCAATCGCTGTCTCAGTAGGCCCTGGGCGGGGCTGGCACAGCATAATATCCTATTCTTGTGTTGCATTTCTGAGATGATTTGCCTGGCTCCACTTTTTTTTTAATTGTGGCGAATTGGAGTTCTATATGCCTCATGTATTTGTATGTCAAATTCTTTTCCCTTATCAGGGAAGTTTTCTGTCATGATACCTGTAAGCTGGGTTTTTGTGTCATTTGTGCTCTCCAGTGATTTTTCACTCATTCTAATCATTTTACACTGTTTTTCTTTCCACCATCTAGCAGCTGCTGGATTGATTTTCCATGATCTCTTGCTTCTTTTACAGAGGGTCTTATTATGCAGCTCAGACTCATAGTGACCCTCCTGTCTCAGCCTCCCCCACGCTGGGATTACAGGTGTGCACCACCATGCCCAGTTTCAGGGATGGTAGGGTGCACCCAGGGTTCCTGGGACAGCATGGGATGCAGTACCTGAGATCAAACCTGGGTCTTTGTGCTTGCAGGCAGGCTCTTAGACTGCAGAGCTATCTCCCCAACCTCTCCTTCTAGGCTTAAGAAATCTTTAATGATTGCTATCTGCAATCTGTCTTATATATCTGAGTTCTGTCCTCACATTGGCTCATTCTGCTGAGGATATTTTCAACTGAATCTTTAGCCTCCTGGATACCCTCTCGAATCTGTTTTATGGATTCCATTTCTTTTTTATGTTGAGCATTCATAGTTTCTACCACTTTCCTAAGCTCCTCTATTAATTTATATGTATCTGCTCTAGAGTCATAAAGCATGTTTTTCATTATGATCCTCATCTCAGTAATTATCTAAGAAGTTATTCCTGACTTGATCTTTTTTTCTAGAACCTCATTCTTTTATTTGTTTTTACCACTGCAGAGAGGCCAAATGGATGGCTTTTGGGTTGTCCCATTTCATTGCTCCCTAGGTTTGCCTTTGGTGAACTGGATGTCTGGGGTTGCATTTTATTTAACTGTTTTCTCATTGTTCTTTCTTTTTTGTTTTTGAGTTTAATTCCTGGGTTGATGTTTGTAAATTGTCTATGTTGAATCATTTTATTGGTATTATTTAGAACCATTACAAAATGACTACTTCTCAAAGGTGTTTTCCAGGTGCAGGTGGTCTGAAGATTTTGAGTCTATTGCAAGATTCTATCTCTTCAATTGCTGGGGATGAGAAGCTGTTGCCTGCTTGGCCCAGCCCCAGTTCTTTGACACCAGCCTACAGCATTTTCTATGGCCATTGAGAAATCTCAGTCTTGGAATACCAGGAAGAACATCTGGTTAAAATAATTATATCACTTTGGCTAAAGTAGTACAATCAGTAATAACAATAGCATCAAATACAGCCTAGAAAATGACAACCTGAGATAACATTAACTTGCCACCTTTAGCCATATGAACTAGATTTGTGGCGATATAACAAAATCTAAAACAAACCAGAAAATTATATGCAGTATACAAGTCCTCAATATGTTCATTGTACTCTCATGAGAAAAAGTTTAAGATGGGTCAGGGAAAAAATAAAGACACAGAAAAGGAAGAGGGAGAAACAAGGCTGGAGGACAAAGGAGATCATGCAAATTTGGGGAAACTGGTACCGAAGATAGGAGGGAAAGAAAAAGAAGAATAAAAGGAAAAACAAAATGAGACAATAAACTAGAAATCATATTCACACTCACATAAAGAAAAATCAAACAAGGAATGATGGGGGAAAAAAGAAAAGAGAGACGAAAAGCAACATCCACTTCCAGGCTTGAGCAGTCACTGGTAGACCGCATGTGGAGACATAGTCCGGAGCTGGGTGGTTTATCCCAGCAGGCCAGCAGTGGCCTTGTGGTGGGGTGGTGGATAATGTCAGTGAGCCGTAACCTTTATTTCCCCTGAAGTTCAGGCTGGCTTCTGGCCAGGAGGCTGGGACCAGACTCGTTCCATCTGCAGCCACCAGCACATCTTGGGTGGGCTTGAACCAAGCTAGGGGTCACTCGGTGGACCCAGCAAGTGTTCTGAGTTCTGAGTTCAGTTGGCCCCTCTTCAAGATGGGTCCCTGCCAGTCGCCCTCTGCAGCAGGTGGCCTGAGCCCCCAGCACTCACCCCCAGCGAGTGTGCTCCTCTGCGCCTGCTGCTCCCCTCCACTGCCACGTCTCTCCATGGAGGCCTCTGCTGTCGCCAGCAGTCACCGCGTGTCTGCAGGCTCGAACTGCTCCGCTAACGCAGTGAGTCCCAACTCGGGGAGAAGGTGCCGCCAGCTCCTCCTTCTTCACTGACGCTTCTCTCTTCCTTCTCCCCATGGGATTCAGTTCTTGCTTCAGATCCTTTCTCGGCCCAGGGGACCCGCTTCCACCCTTCTTGTCTTCTCCACATTGCTGGCCCAGGGTCAGGACAGCAGCACCCAGAGAGGGTCCTTCTCTGCTGCTTACGCTCCACCATCGTCCCAGAAGTCCTTATATTCCACCTCTTTTAATTTTTTTTTTATTTTTAGGAGCTAAAACAATGGCAAAAACAAATGACAGAAACAAAGGCAAAAACAGAGCAGCATAGACAATACAAATGTTACCAGTTTTCAAAACAAGTATAGCTAACTTCCAGTGGTTGATATATTATCTATCTTTATCATCAAATCTGTTGCTCAGATTAACAGATACAGTTATGTAAGATTGGACATATCACCACTTGCTTTCAAGACACCTTAAATGTTTGTCCTTGTCTCTCTTTTTTTTTCTTTTTTAGCTTTTAAATTTTATTTTAAAGAGAGTATAATAATAATTGATATGACATTAGAAACAGTACACATTTATAAGATCAAAATGATAGGTATTCAAGCATGGTTTTTGTATTACACATTGCTGTCCTCGATGTAGTTGCTTAGATTACAGATATCAGCATACAGAGTTAGTCAAGGTGAAAACTCTACACATTAACTGCTATTTGCAAAAAACTGATGGAAATTGTTACTACAATCCTCTCAGCCATCCTGTGCATATACCTGCTGTTTTTCCCCCTTTCCTTTCCTCCTTTCTCTCATCTTCATTGTTTAACCCTCAAGTTTCATTTCTTTCTATTTTACTGTATCTGTTATACATTTCAGGTTTTCTTTCTTTCAGGTTCTGACACTTGGGAGACAATACGATATTTACACATGTGGGTCTGTGTAAATCACATCCATTTACCTATGAAGGCTTCTAGTTTGTCATTCTTTATAGCTGAGTAATGCTCCATCGTATAAAATACCACATCTTTTTCATCCATTCCTCGGGTGATGGGCATTTGGGTTGTTTCCAAGACCTGGCTATGACCATTTGTGCTGCTATGAACATGGGTGCACATATATCACCATGATGTGATGTTTTCAGTTCTTTTGGGAAAATACCTAGAAGAGGAATAGATGGATTGAATGGGATTTCCAGTCCTCGTTTTTTAGGAATCTCCACAATAATTTCCATACTCATTTTACCAGTCTACATTCCCACCGGTGGAGAAGGGTTCCTTTTACCCCTCAGCCTCTCTAACATTTGTTATTAGTTGATTTCTTTCTGATAACCATTCTTTCTGGGGTGAGATGGTATCTCAGTGTTATTTTAATTTGCATTTCTTGAATGGCCAGTGATGTGAAACATTTTTTCAGGTACTTATTTGCCTCTTGTACTTCTTCCTCCGTGAAGTGTGTATTCATCTCAGATGCCCATTTTTGCATTAGGTCATTAAATTTGGGGAACCTAATTCTTTTTAGGTCTTTATACGTTCTAGATAGAAGACACTTGTCTGAGTGATTATTGGCTAAGATTTTTTCCAAATTTGTGGGTTGTCTTTTCATTCTGTTGGTGATTTCTTTTGACATGTAGAAACTTCTCAATAAGAGGAGGTCCCAGTTCTTGATTCTTTTAAGTATTTCCTGTGCTGTACTGCACCTTTAGAGGCTCCATTGATATCACATTATTGTGAATGTACACAGAATCCACTTATAGTTTGCAAACTATGCTACATAATGCTGTGCTACACTATTACAAAATATCTTTTCCTACAGATGTATTGAAATTTTTCTTGGGTATTTACTATGCCCAAGCTGTTTTTGGCATCATGTTAAAAAAAAAATTGGCTGGGTGTGGTGGTGCATGTCTATAATCTCAGCACTTGGGAGATTGAGGCAGGAGGACCAGTGCAAGTTCAAGACCAGCCTGGGCTACAAAAGTGAGTTCAAGGCCAGCCTGAACTGCATAGTGAGACCCTGTCTCAAAAAGACAAAAAAAAAAAACAAAACTTATTTTTAGTCCTTTTTTAGCATGATTTCAAATGCTGAGAAGTGGATGTTTTGAAACCTCCAAAATAAAATCAGTTTTCTTAATTTTGTTAGTTACTTGAGTTAATAGGAATTCTGCAGTAATATCGACCCATCTCATCTTGCCTTCCAAACAGTTAAAGAAACTAAACTGACTACGTGTAGCAAGAATCTTTCAATTCCAAAACTGCTGAAAGTTCCTGAGTCACCTGATTTACAAAACGGTGCAAGAGGGCTGGGGCGATAGCTCAGCAGGCTGAGTGCCAGCCTGGCATGCACAAGGGTGCACTGTGCCAACCAAAACCAGGCATGGCGGTGCACACCTATAATCCCAGCACAGGAGAGGCTGACACAGGAGGATCACGGCAAGTCCAAGCTGCATAGCAAGACCCTGTGCCAAATCCATCAATCAATCAATACTTTTTTTTTTAATCTTTATGAGACGGGGTCTCGCTATGCAGTTCAGGCTGACCTTGAGCTCACTTTTGTAGCCCACGCTGGTCTTGAACTCGCACTGGTCCTCCTGCCTCAACCTCCCAAGTGCTGGGACTACAGACGTGCGCCACCACACCCAGCCGATATTTAACATGATGCCAAAAACAACTTAACCTGTTGCATTTGATACACAATTAAATCTAGTTATTTTTTTTCCTTAAGGTAACCTAAAAAAAGTAGAAAATCTATCATTAAATCCAGAAGAGATTTAAATAAACATTTTTTCCTATTTCTTCTGAAAAACTAAAATATTTTATTCCAATAAACTAAAAAAAGGATTAGCATAAGTAAATCAGATGAGAACATCTGTGGGTCTTTTGTAAGCATCTTAAGTTTATGTCTTTTACTGAGTAACTACTTTGAAGATAACAAGACCCACTGTAATAATCACTGTTATTCTCTTATCTGATTATATGTTTTATTTTTCATAAAACAGAAAGAAAAAATAAATATTTATCTTACAATCATAAATATTCATAATGCTCACACTATCTTTTACAACCAGTTGTTTATATGATGGAGTCCACAGTTTATGGCCCTACGTAGCCAAGATGCATCACAGCGCCAAGTCAGGCATTGCAGTGGCTGATCGATTGTGCCAACTTGAGAGGTGCAGACGCTTAAACTGTCTCAGCCACTCCATACCCTGCCGTGTGGCGGCCACAGCCTACGGTAGCTCATCACTTAGAGGATACAGAAAGGAACCGAGGAAGGGCAGAGGGCTCCAGTCCTTTGGAGGAGCTCCGGTCTTCACCATCAGCTTCCAGCGCAGACGCTTTGGCCTCCGCCTTGGATCCTTCAGCCTTCTGGTGTGGACCCTTCGGCCCTCCATTGCAGACGCATCGGCCTCCTGATACAGACTTGCGCGGAACGCTGCAGTGCGCCCCAGACCCTGGGGGAGCTGAGTGCCCCGGTCTCCAGCGTGCAAACGCCCCTGCGCGCTTCCTGGCCCCACTCTGCGGCCACGTGTCGTAAGCCAGTATTATAATTTTTTATGCATTTCTGTATCTCTGGTAAAACCTTGACTGATACAGGTGTAAAACACTATTTCTGGTACCCACCATCCATCCAAGTGCTGCTACTGCTGCCAGGGGAACTGAAGAAGAAGAAAGCGGCGCTGTCGGCAGCAGGCCTCTCGTATACAACTTCCTCCAGTCCCACCAGAACTCGGCTTTTGGTGTCACACACACCAAGTGGCGCCGGTTGGCCTGGTCACCAGGTTCTTTGTTGGTGTTCTCGGTCCTGTCACAACTCATTCCAAGAGCATTTTGCCCCAGGCTTTGCTTTGTTTTCATTTTCAGTGATCTGTAGATTAACTTGAGCGTCCGTGGAACCATGAATGGATAGAACGAGGCCACGCGCTGCTTCCGAGGCTGGGACAGCTCTTTCCTGGCAGTCCACACAGTGGTCGCAACTGTGGCTAGGCCCATGTGAACGTCATCTGAAGACAGAGACCTGAACACCGCCAGGAGGGCAGGTGGTCCGCGTGCAGGCTGCGCGTCAGCTCTGAGCTGAAGGGAGGGGGGAGCACCGGGCCCAGGTGCTGCAGGTCCCTTCTGCCACCCTGTCTAAACCCCAGAAACTCAGAAGTCCCTTCTTCCGCTGCAGCGCCCTCCCACGCCGTGGACTTATATTTGAAATCAAACACCCTGTTATTTTAGAGCCGTTTTAGATCTATTAGAAAATTCAGCAGGGAATCTTGAGAGCTCCTGTGTACCCCACGCACACACTTTCCTGTGTGCCGCATCTGCTGTGGAAGGAGCCCTGCTGCCCCGGAATCCTGACACCTGCTGTGAGAAGCAAAGTCTTGGAGTCGAGGACAGGAAGCTCACAATTTAGTGAGACCAGGGCTGCGCTACTGGGATCAGGGGCTGCATCTTGGTGGTTGGGACACTTTGTGTCCTTCGAAAGAAGCCCCTTGCTCCTTTGAGGACTAAATGTAACGTGCCACCTTCAAAGTCTTGGGCACAGAGTCAGCCCACTGCAGACCCTAAATCTGGGAGCACATTGATCTTGAACCCCTGACCTCCAAAATGGTGAGAAGTCCATTTAGGTTGCTTACAGAATGTCCAGGGTAAGGTATTTGAACACTGCATCCCAAAAGGCTAGCACAGTATCCTGTGCAATCTGATACATTTGTTTTAATAAAGCAAATGAAAACATTATTACATTCTTCTGTGCCTCTCTCTCCCTCTCTCTCTCTCTCTCTGGTTTGAACCCAGTGACTTCATACTAAGCCTTTTTTTATTTCTCATTTATTATTTTGAGACAAGGTCTCACTAAATCGCTAAACTGCCCACTAAGTTGTGATCCTCCTGCCTCAGCCTCCCAGAGTGATGGAATGATAGTTTTATAACCACTCTTTCTTCTATATTTCTTTACTTGTTATCAAATGTCTTTTTTGTTTTATTGGTTGTTTGTTTTTGTTTGCTTGTTTTTTATTTTAAGGTTTATTTATTTTTATTTTTTTGCTGGCTCAGGCTGTCTTGAGGATGGGGGTGGGTATTAAACTGCCATCCCCTGTGCCTGACTGGGATTGCCCACAAAGGCACTTTAACCACTGAGCTAACCCAAAAGCCCCCTGTTTGTTTTTTATTTTGGTTCAGTTTGGTTTTTATTTTTATTTTTATTTATTTATTTATTTTTGCCTTTTCAGCTACCTTTATTGGCTGAGATCTAGCCCTTCGCAGGCTTTGGCAAGAATGATTATTTTTAATGGTTTACATTGGGTGTTACTCAGATCCTCCTTGTGAGGCTGTGGAGTCTTCCACTTCCTTCTCACTGTGTTGTTTCATGAGGAGTCTCTGTATCTTTTCCACTGAAAGACCATGTCTCAAAAAGTATGTTGACCATGAGTAAAGTAGAGGTCCACAGACAGACATGTGGATATTCAGAGGCTTGGTGTTTGCACATAAACACAGAGGACAGGTTTAGTCAACATGACAAGCATGTGTAGCCAGCTTAGTGGAATGTTATTCATGACTTTAGACTATGGTATCTTTTAATCGATGTGTATAAATAGCTTCACTCCCTATGATTTTTTAATATAACATTTACCAAACTTACTTTTGATGGAATTTACATATGGTACATCAGGATAATTAAAAGCCAGCAGTCTTTTCACAGCATGGTAAAAAATAGGATTTGATTTATCTTCCTGCCCTGCCCACCCCTTGCTGTAATGGCACTTTTGAAATTTTTTTTGTTTTAATTGTAATTTATTTTTAATTGATACAATGCATATTAGTGTCTTCATAGTAGTTGTTCAGAGTACAAGATGCAGACATGATAACTCTTCTAAACACTATTGGTACAAATATTTCTTCTCATTGAACTAAGAGAAAGTAGTTGCATACATAGAGCAATATTCCACAATGGTAGTGGGTTATAGGGAGAACTGGCAATGTTGGAAGCTGTTGACTTGAGCCTTTTACAGCTCAGCATACTAATCTGGCTTTACTTTTCATGCCTTATGATTAAACTTTTCTGATGGGTGGTTAAAGTCCAAGTTGAAGCAAGACCTATAGAGCAAAACATGTAATTTTTATATCTGACAAGGTCAGTCAAATCCCCTCAGGATTTACAGTTTGTTTTTTAGAGACAGAGTCTATGTAGTTCCGACTGATCTTGAGCTCACTGTGTAGCACAGGTGGGCCTTGAACTTGCAGTAATTCTCCTACCTCAGCCTTTCGCATGTTGTGATTATAGCTTGCGCCATCAGGCCCAGCATTCTGCATGTTGTTAATATTTGTTCATTGTACTGGTGAACTCTCTCTCTAACCCACTTGACTTTGGACCCAGGGTCTCTCCAAGGCTCTAAGCTTCCCAGGCTGCCTTGCACTTCCCATGCTCCTCCTCTGCCTCCCAAGCAGCTGTGAGCATGGCTGGGCTCTGACCACGCCTCCCGGGCTTGTTACTGATGCCCTGGGTGGCTGTGAGGGCTCTCTTGCCCTGGGAAGCAAGCTATGCTGGGAAGCTCATATCCAGGAAAAATTGGAAAACACATTTATTTACAGAAAACAGAAACAGACCAACCAAGCAGGTGTTGGTCAGGAGTGAACTTGCTGGATGCCAAAGAAGGTCTCGTAGGCATTTTGGGGAGGGCTGCGCCTGCAGGGTGAGGTTGGTGCAGAGGAGGTCCCCCGAGGCCAGCGGTGTCACATGCTCTGAAAACACACATCGCAACGCTGGCCAAAACCCCGGCGCAGCAGGGTGATGCTGTGGGGGCAGAGCAGATGCCCACAGTCAGCGTGGCGCCGTGGCTCCTGACGTCCTCCGTGGGGGAGCACCTGGATGAGCAGGTGGTAGGTGCTGTCACAGTGGACATGCATTTGCCCGTTGTCCAGTGCTGGTTTATGCAGAAAGATGAGCCAAGTGTGGGTTCCCCGTGGGTTCTCCTGCCAACACAGCATGGGGTCCTACCTACAACCTAGGGTGGAGGGTCAGGGGTGGAGGTTAGGAAAACTCAGTATTGCTAGAGATAGTGGGACAGGGAAGCAGAGAATGAGAGATAAAGGGAGACAGATGGACCTAAAGGGAGGGATAGGCTGGGGGCCCGTGCAAGCTTGTAATGCCAGAGTCTGGGAGGCTGAGGCAGGAGAATTACTCTAGGCAACTAAGTGAGATAGAAATTAATAAGACTGTCAGACAGGGACAGGC
>PVKN010035601.1:0-11600 GCA_004027915.1 Capromys pilorides | reverse complement strand
AGGAAAAATTTTCAAAGGACAGTTTTCCCCATACGAGCTACCCATATGCTAAATATGTTTTGTTTTTCTTAATACTGATTATGATTAACAAAGGTAGAAATTTAGAAGTGAGAGCAGGTTTGATGTTACAGTTCATGTGGCAAGATCTAATTGATACAGAAAGGAAAGAAATATATTTTCTCCTGTCTTGATCCTTTGTTGTCATAAACTGGAGAAAATATGATTCAGTTCTGCCTGTTAGCATAATGGATAAGGTGGAAATAGCCATTTTCCCTTCCCCATCGCTGTGTTCTACCCTTGGGGAGTCCTCCAAGTAAGACAGTACAGACTTTTACACCTGGGGAAAGAACTCCATATTCAACCCCTTTGGGGTTGGTTATTTTTTAAAAATCTAATTCTATTTGTGGTAGCTTTCTAGCTATTTCAGATATTTTTCTCAAAACGTGGCAATTCTGATAAAGCATCTTCCTAAAACTCACAATCATAAAGGCATGTTCTCTGTACATAAGCCCTGCAGAAAGATCTTCTGTCTGCGGAAGACCATTTCTTACTTTGAAAAGCTTTCTCGGAGACACCCAGGGATTGATGGCCTGTGAAGTGTGACCTTAACGTTGTGTGCTTATTTTCAAAACCCACTTAACACATTCGGTCACAGTAAAAGTTCCCTGTGATGTTAGAGTACTGCTGTTTCTGTCTGTATTGTGTCTCTGCTGCATACACTCTTATACATACTTACAATTGCACACATTATGTATGACAGTCCAAATTCCAAATTACTATTTCTAGCCACTTCAAGGATATTATAATTTCAGCTAAAATAAATTATGAAGCACTTTTTAAATACTTTATGTTAAATACCACAAAATTACCCTGATACTGTATAATCAATGTGAGGAGAAAATGTTTATGCACATACATCAGTGGGTTTTGAGTGCTAAATTAATGTATCATTTATACTAATATATGTTACTACTTTTAATGAATTGAAGCAAGTGGAAGGCTGAAGTTGCTAAGAAAGTTACCAATATCCGCATTCGAGGGATGAGGAGTTTGCATGGATAATAATAATCATTGCAGTTAATTTGTGGTGTGGGCAGAAACAGCAGAGACATCTGAAGTCTGACTCACCGTTCTACAAGTGTCTCATTTGTCCTCCAAATACAACTATGTAGAGGCAAATGTTCATGTTAAATAAAGAGATTTCTGGTCACAGGACTTGGAACCATACCATTCTCTCAGGAGAAGGCTGAGAAGGGCATCTGAAATTGAATGGGGAATAATGCCGAGAAGGGAGAGTGACTGGATTGGAACAGGGCCACTGTAAGACTGAACAATGCTGAGTGGACACTGGAAACTTACCAACTGGAAAAGCAAGAGGAAAAATGAATAGGTATTTCTGCCAAATCAGTATGTGGTTTAAGCAGGGTGAACAGTAATGGGAAGTGCAAGCTGTCTTCTAAGAAAAGATTTCACATGTTTACATTATGATAATAAGAGCCAAGTGGGGCCAAATATCAATTTTCTGACTGAATACATGTATGCATATACAAGCCTTGGGTTTGCCAGGTTTTTGTAGAAAATAGAAGAGTTTTACTTTCAATTTCATAATCTACTATAAAGCTGTAATTTTCAAAACAGTATGGTATTGACATAAAGATGGACATAGATCAATAAAACAGAATTGAGAATCTCTTACATTTATGAACAAATGCTTTCTTGGGAGGTGTCAAAAGTGATAAAGTGGAGTTTGATCCCTCGTATGTCATCTGTCCCCAAGGTACTCTGAGACATCAATTGAGACTGGGCATGGTAGCACATGCCTGTAATCCCAGCACTTGGAGGCTGAAAACAGGAGAATCACTATACGTCCAACCTACATAGTGAGACCCTGTAGACCCTGTCATAAATACAGAAAGAAAAAAAAGTGATAAAGTAATTTATTGAGAAAGACATGATACCTGCAAGAGTAGGAGCTGGTATGATTAGATATCTACATATGAAAAGAATAATTTAGGCCCACACTTTCAACTATGTACAAATTATTGCAAAGATGATGACAGACCTATGTTTTACAGATTTATCTATAAAAACTTTCTTAAAAATGAAGAAAAATTTATGTTCTTGAGTTTTGCAAACCTTTCTTGATATAACATCAAAAACATGAACCTTAAAAGGAAATATAATGATAAACTAGATATCTCATACTTCTGGGTTTTACATGAGCCATTCTGTAAGAACAAGCAAAAAAGTAATGTCCATTGAGTGGACAGAAATCCTTGTGTCCAGAAGCTTGCTGTTCTTCCTTTGATCTGTTCTACTCTCCTCTAGGTCAATAAGTAATAATAGTTACCTATCAGTAATTTAGTAGTTCTCCGTGGTTATTGTAACAAATTATTGTAAAATAATGGCTTAAAATGATGCAAATTTTTTATCTCCAAATCTAGATGTCAAAAATCCAAAATCAGTCTCACTGGGCCAACATCAAAGTGCCATCAGAGCTGGCTCCTGCTCGAGGCTCTGGATGAGAATGCATTTCCTTACCTTTTCCAGCTCCTAGATACCATCTAAAATGTTTTCTTGGCCTTTGACCCTTTCTCCATCTTCAAAGTCAGCAGCACAGCACCTTCAAATTCTCTCTGACATCTTCCTGAATTAGCACAGTGCTCCCCCCCCCTCACTTGACTCTTTTACCTCCCTCTAATAAGGTGCCCATTGACTAGCTTGAGCCCAACTGAATAACATGTGTTAATCAGTCCAGCTAAGATGTTTAGATTTAGGAAGAGAAGGGTGGGGTGATAGCTCAGTAGAATAAGCACTTGCCTGGCAAGCTCAGGGTCCTGAGTTCAATCCCACGTATTGCAAGAGAGAGAGAGAGAGAGAGAGAGACAGACAGACAGACAGACAGACAGACAGAGACAGAGACACAGAGACACAGAGAGATAGAGACAGGCAAATACAGAAACAGAGACAAAGAGTGAGAAAATGAGCACATGCCTGTGTTACTTCAGACTGTCAGATTTGAGCTGATACTGCAAAGTTCCTTTGATACTGTGAGACTAAAAATATTACTATATGCAAATTGCAGATATAGAGATCACAGTGTGAACAGACTATCACATTTCCAGTTTGTAGAAGAGGGCATATTTTTGGGTAATTGTAGGACACCAGCTGGTAGAATGTTTAGGGTGACGTTATGTACTTTCTTTTTCCTTTGGTTTTCTTAAACATCTGTTCTCCTTTAGTGGATTTTTATGTTAGATAATTTAAATATTTTCTTGATGTCTCAAAATAATCACCCATGTCATAATTTTGCAAGTTTTTTCAATGCTGAATTTTAAATCCCAGTGCTAGATTTTGTAACTCTCCTTTATAATAATATAAAGTAATAGTGATATTATTTCCCTCAGACTGATGATTTCATATGATTGTAGCACACGAACAGAATCCACCTTGAAAAGGTGATAAAGCTGATGTTATGTTTTTAGATTTTTTACATCAGTTTCCTGGCAATCTGTTCTATACTTAGGAGTAATTATTATTTCCCAATAAAAAATGAGTTCACTTTTATTTATAAATTGATTGTTCTTAAAAAAAAAAAAACCTTTAGGAGAGTCAATTTCTTCATTTGAAAATAAATGTTTCAGGCAATCTAATTTGATATGAAAATTTCAATGGAATCTGTACATTTTTCCTGAGACCCTCCAGTTCAGAAATGAGAAACACTTCTAACATTCCTCAGAGTAACATTTTGAACATCGTTGTCTACAACCTATTTCAAATGGTGTACTAGATTTTGCAAACCAGCAATAGCAAATTTCCAGAGTGTTCATCTAGACACCTGCCTGGGACAATGTGGATTCCCTCTACTGCTCCTGATGTCTGGTTCATGTTCATCTGGGTTCTAGTACACACAGAGGGAGGGTCTCTGACTGGGGTGCGAAGGGGTTCCCAGTTGCTCAACTATGAGAATTCTGTATGGCTGAGAGATGGACCTCAGCTCCACATGAAGTATTTTGCAGACATTGGCTTGGTTAATCTCATGATGTCATTATACAGTAGACATCATAATTATCTCCATTTTACAAATGAGAATTGTAAGGCAAAAGTAAAAGTTATGTCTCCATTCTCTATACTGCTTTCAAACTTTTCTTGGCTCCACTTCATGATATTGTTTTAAAGTGTAAGTTTGGGGCTCTGTCTTAATTTCAATAATATCTCTAACACTTATTAGCTGTGTAACTTCAGCAAATGTTTAACTTATCTTAGTTTCCCTATTTGCAAAATTAAGATAGTACTGGTGACATTATCAAAGAATGATATAAGACTAGCTGACAGATTTCATGGAGATGATCTATAATATCCCCTATCATATAAGAAAGATTAACAAAATCTTAATTCATTCTCTCATTGTGGATTTCTTCTCATTCTTTGTACTATACTGTTTCAATTATTTTCTTTAAATTAGAAAGTAGCTCTCTGAAGAAAAAGGGCTTTGTCTTCTTTAGGACAGATAATTCTATTAATATTTATTCACTTTGTCTTTTACTTTTTCATGTACATTATGAGCATGATGGATTTTGACCATACTAATTAAAATGTGACACCTGATAGACTAAGTAAAAACACTGTGATACACACAAATAGATGCTGTGAACAGATTCCATGGGAAATAGGGACAATTTATCTGGGCACATGCTTTTCATTGGCTCTTGTCCCTGCTGGTGACACTTTCTTGCATAATGATTCTTCACTAATTATAGAATCTTCACTAATTATACTAAAAATTTAAAAATCTTAGTTGTTATTTCATTAATTTATGCAGAACTTGTTTTCAAAATCTGTCCAAAGCAAAAGAAAACAAGGTTCGGGAAAAATTGAAAAGTAATTAAGGCCTTGTTAAAATAGCTTGGTGCTAGAGTCAGAACACTTGAAAAACACCAAGATATCCAGATTGCCATATCTGACTAGCACATGTCCAAAGAAGTCAGACAATTTAACCAATTAATTCAACAAACTTACTGGCAGGTGGTATGTGAGGTGAACAGAAATTTTGAAAGGATTTTGAGTATTTTAAATGTATCAAACCCAGTGCAGGTCTATACCAAAGAAAAATGTTGTTCTAGGAAATTTGAATTAGGAAACGAAAACTTGCAATATCTCATTTTCTATCTATGCTTCAGTAGAATCAAACGAAGGAATTCATTCTATTGTGCTTTGAAACATCTTACTGGGAGTCTTTATGAGAAATCACTGTTATTGTTAGTAGAATAAATTAACCCACAACTCTAATAACAACAACACAGCTAACATGTTACTTAAAGTCATCGGGATAACTGCATAACTTATCATTTCATTACTTGTAAGTATGTGGTCAACTGTGGCATAATAATAGCAGTGGTTCTTATTTCTTAAATCTTTGTTAAGTTTTGAGTCTTTGGTATTTTGTTTGTCACTTAATATTTGCAGAATCTCTGACAACTATGATTTTAATTTCACATGTAAAAATTTGAAAGGAATTGGAAATTAGGGGGTTTCCTCAGTATCATTCAGCTGATAATACGTCAGTGCCTCTTATGCATTCAAATTGATTTCTAATAAACTGTAGAGTGCTATTCTTCATTTTAAACCACATAGAGATATATAGCAATAAGTGAAATTACATTAGAAGCAGAACACATCTAGAAGACCAGAATGACAGGCTTTCGAAGCATATTTAATGTTACACATTGCTATCTTCAGTGTGAAAAACCTGTTGGAGGTTCTTAGGAACATTGTCTAATTCACTCTGTGTATATAAGTGCATGGTTCTGCTCCCGCCATGTTTCCCATCTTTTCTGCTTTCAGACTCTTCGTTGTTTAACCCTTAACTTCTTGATTTCCAATCAGCTGTGTTTTGCCTTTCCACATTTATTTCTTTTTTGAGTTCTTACATTAGGGAGACTATATGATGTACATGTAGGTCCGGTTTATTTCACTTCTGAGTTTATGTTCAAGATACATTCACTAATATATAAAGTCTTCTAGTCTGTCATTCTTTATAGCTGAGTAATATTCCATTGTACAAAAATATCACATCTTTTCAACCATTCTTCGGATGATGGGCATTTTGGTTGTTTCCAGAATTTGTCTATCACAAATTGTGCTGCTATAAATATAGGTGCACAGATATCACTATGATATGATGTTTTCAGTTCTTCTGGGAAAATTCCCAGTAGGGGGACAGCTGGATTGAATGGGATTCCAGTTCTAGTTTTTTAAGGAGTCTCCACACTGCTTTCCATAATTTTTGCACCACTCTGCATTCCCAACAACAGTGGAGATGTGTTCCTTTTTCCCCACAGCCTGTCAAACATTTATTGTTAGAATTATAGACCAGTGTTCCTCATGAACGTAGGAGTAAAAATCCTCAATAAAATACTAGCAAATGTAATACATCATCAAGAAGTTCATGCACCACGACCCTGTAGGGTTCATACAAGGAATGCAAGGATAGTTCAACACATGCAAATTTATAAATTCAGAACATTATATCAATAGAGCCAAAACCAAAAACCACCTGATCATCTTAATAGATGCAGAGAAAGCTTTTGACAAACTCCAACACTCATTCATGCTCAAAGTCCTAGAGTAAATTGGAACAGATGGTCAGTATCTTAACTTGATAAAAGTCATCTGTGACAACCCAACAGCCAACATGACTCTAAATGGAGAAAAAAAAAATGAAAGCTTTTGCTCTCAAATCAGGTATAAGACAAGGATGTCCTCTATCAGCACTCCTATTCGGTAAAGTTCTGAAAATCATTAGCTAGAGCCATCAGGCAAGAGAGAGAAACAACAGGAATAAGAGTAGATAAAGAAGTTAAACTATCATTGTTTGAAGATGACATGATGCTCTACTTCGAAGATAAAAAAAAGCTCCACCAAGAACCTTTAAGGATTAATAAAATGACCATACTTCCTAAATTGTTATACAGATTTAATGCAATCCCTATGAAAATACCATCAACATACCTCACAGACCTAGAGAAATTAATTCTAAAATTTATTTGAAACCAGAAAAGACCTAGAATTGCAAAGACAATCCTGGGGAACAAAGACAAGGCAGGAGACATTACAATTCCTGAACTAAAGTTATACTACAGAGCTACTGTGATAAAATCAGCATGGTATTGGCAAAAAAAATAGACCTGAGGATCAATGAAATAGATTAGAAAATGCCGAAGCAAATACAAACACACTCAGCCAATTTATTTTTGACAAAGGGAACAAACATGTTTACTGGAAGAAAGATAGCCTCTGTAACCAATGGTGCTGGAAAAACTAGCTCTCCACATGTTGAAAACTAAAATTTGGCCCAGGTCTATCACCATGCACTAAAGTAAAATCAGAATGGATTAAAGATCTAAATATTGAAAAAGAAACATTAAACCTCCTAGAAGAGAAAGTGGGAGAAAATCTTGAAGACATTGGAGTAGGCAAAGAGTTCATGGCCAAAAATCAAAATGCACATGTAACACTTGAAAGCATCAACAAATGGGACCTCCTCCAGCTGAGAAGTTTTTTCATGTCAAAAGAAATTACCAACAGAGTGAAAAGACAACCCACAGATTTTGAAAAGATTTTAACCAATAAGTATTCAGACAAAGGTCTTCTATCTAGAATTTATAAAAAACTCAAAACCATTAGGGTCCCAAAATTCAAAGATCCAGTCCAGAAATGGGCATTTGAGATGAACATATACTTCTCAGAGAAAGAAATTCAACAAGCCTATAAATACATGAAGAAATGCTCCACATCACTAGCCATTCATGAAATACAAATCAAAACAACAATTAGATACCATCTCACCCCAGAAAGAATTACTATCATAAGGAAATCAACCAATAACAAATGTTGGAGAGGCTTTGGGAAAAAGGAACCCTTCTCCAATGCTGGGGGGAATACAGGCTGGTGCAATCATTTTGGAAAGCAGTGTAGAGACTCCTTAAAAAACTAAAACTAGAAATCCCATTCAATCCAGCTATCCCCCTACTGGGAATTTTTCCAGAAGAACAGAAAACATCATATCATAGTGATATTTGTGCACCTCTGTTCATAGCAGCGCAATTTGTGATAGCCAAATCTTGGAAACAACCAAAATGCCCATCACCTGAAGAATGGTTTAAAAAGATGTGATATTTTCATAAAATGAAATATTGCTCAAGTATAAGGAATGATAGACTAGAAGACTTCATATATAAATGGATGTATCTTGAACATATACGCATTAGTGAAATAAACCAGACCTACATATGCCAATATTGTATAGTCTCCCTAGTATAAGGACTCAAAAGAAGAAATAAATAAATAAATAAATAAATAAATACATACATACATACATACATAAGTAAATAAATAAATAAATTTTGGGCGTACCAAGAATCAATCTCAGGACCTTGCATTTTCTGCATTCTCAACCACTACAATTTTTTTATTATTTTTTTTAAAAGAATGACTTAAGTACAAAATGCATTTGGAAGAGTTAAAAAAAACTAAGGTTTATTGAAAGTGTTAATGTTTAATTGTTTGACCAATCTTACTCTTCTATATCTATTAATCTAAACAGATTTGATGATTAAAATATGTAATGCAACCATTGTTAAATTTTTCTTGTTTTGAAAATCTCGTACTATATGTACTCTTGCTTATTATTGTTTTCCTATCTTTGCTTCTTCTAGTTTTATTCTTCAAAATAAAATCTAATAAGATTAAAAAATAAAAAATAGCTGGGTGTGGTGACACACACTTGTAATCCCAGCACTTGGGAAGCTGAGCCAGGCAGACCAGTGTGAGTTTAAGACTGGCCTGGGCTACAAAAGTCAGCCCAAGGTCAGCCTGAACTACAAAGCAAGAAAAAAAAGAATTAATAAAAATTTCAGTATCATAGCAGGCTACAAAGTCAACACCCAGAAATCAATAGCATTCCTCTACACAGATAACAAACTCATTGAGAAAGAAATTAGAGAAATAACCTTAACAATAGCATTCAAAAATGAAATACTTAGGAATTTTACTCCCTACAAAGGAAGTTAAAAAACAAATAAACAAAAAAAGTAAAAGATTTATACAACTAAAATTACAACACTCAAGGGATCAGAAGATAGCTTATCAGTCTAAGTGCCTGCCTGGCAAGCGCAAGGGCTCAAGTTCAAACATCAATACTACAGGCTTTCTAGTGAAACCCTGTATCATATATAAAAAGATTTTTTCTTAATAAAGGATGATAAGGTAGCAAAGCACGCTAGAGCGCTTGCTTATGCAAGTGTAGGTAAGCACAGGACTGCGGTTGGATCCCTGGCCACATGCTGTACCAGCTCCACCCCCAGAGCAGGCTGAGCCTGCCACAGTTGGGGTGTGGTGATGTAAACCTGTAATCCTAGCACTGGGGAGGCTGAAAATATGAGGATCACTATAAGTCTGAGCTGCATAATGTGACCCTGTAACTCTCAACCAATGCTGGAAGGAAGGAAGGAAAAGAAAGAAAGAAAGAAAGAAAGAAAGAAAGGGAGAGAGAAAGAGAGAGAGAGAGAGAGAGAGAGAGAGAGAGAGACAGAGACAGAGAGACAGAGACAGAGAGACAGAGACAGAGAGACAGAGAGAGAGAGAGAGAATTACAGCAATCTGAAAAAAGAAAACAAAGAGGATTTCAGAAAATGGGAAGATGTTCTTTGCTCCCCCATAGGAAAAAACAACACTGTGAAAATGGCTATACTTGGAAAATTGTTATACAGATTTAATGTAATCCTTATCAAAATACCCTCAATGCACCTCAGAGAGCTAGAGAAAATATTCTTAAATTTTATTTGGAATTAGAAAAGACCTAAAATAGCAATGGCAGTCTTGGGCAACAAAGGCAAAGCAGGAAGTATTAAAATCCCTGTCTTGAAATTATACTACAAAGCTATTGTAATAACATAAGCATGGTACTGGCAAAAAAAAAAACAGACCCACGGATCAGTGGAACAGATATAAGATGTAAATACAACTTCAAACACACTTAGTCATCTTATCTTTGATTAAGAGGACAAACATCTTCACTGGAAGAAAGCCTCTTTAACAACTGGCTCTCCACATGCCAAAACCTAAAACTAGACCTGTGTCTATCACTGGGTACTAAGCTAAAGTCAAAATGGATTAAAGCTCTAAATATTAAAACAGAAACACTAAATCTGGATGAGAAATTAGATGGAAAACTTGAAGACATAGTAGTAGGTGGATAGTTAGTGAACAAAAACCTAACTGCATAGGAAATATTGCAAAAAATCAACAACTGGGATCTCATCTTATTATGAACTTGTGAAGTTTCCGCATGTCAAAAGAAATTACCAACAGAGTTAAAAGACAACTCACAAATTTTGAAAAAAAAAATTGTAACCAGCAATCACTTGGACAAAGAACTTCTTTCTAAACTATGTAAAGAACTAAAAAAAAATTTGGCCGCCAAAATTTAAAGTCTCAATCCAAAAAATGACATTGAGATGAATAGACAGTTCTTAGAGGAAGAAATACAAGTGGCAAATAAATACATAAAAAAATGGTCCACAGCATTGTTCACTCAAGAAATGAAAGGTAAGACATTGTGATACCCTCTCATCCCAGAAAGAATGGCTACCATAAAGAAAACAACTAATAACAAATGCTGGAGAGGCTTTGGGGAACAGAAATCCTTCTCCACTGTTGATGGGAATATATACTGTAGCAACCACTGTGGAAATCAGTGTGGAGACACCTCAAATATGTAGGACTGGAAATCTCAATCATTCCAGCTATTCCCCTTATGAATATTTTCCCAAAATAACTGAAAACATCATACCATAGTAATATATGTGCCCTGATATTTATAGCAGCACAATTTGTCATAACCACATTTTGGAATCAATCAAAATGCCCATCACCTGAGGAATGAATGAAAACGATGTGGTATTTTGGAAAATGGAGTACTATTCAATTATACATAAAGACAAACTCAAAGTCTTATAGGTAATTGGATACAACTAGAGGCTATATTCATAACTGAAATAAATCAAGAACACATGTGTAAATGTTGTATTGTCCCCCTAGTGTAAGAACTTGAAAGAATAAATAAAATTAAATGTATAATAGATATAGTAAAACCAAAGAAATTGTACTTAAGGATTAAACAATGAAAATGAGAGAAAGGAGATGGGAAAACATGCAACTATATACACAGGATGGGTGAGATAATTATACTAATAATTTTCATCAGGTTTTTAAAATAGCAGTTAATTTTAGAATTTTCACCTTTACTAACTCTGTATGTTAATATCTGTGGTCTGAGCAACTACATCGAGCACAGCAACAGGTAATGCAAAACCCATAGTTTCTCATCTTAGTCTTCTAAATGTGTACCATTTCTAGTGTCTTATCACTTCTAGTCTCCTTAAAATATTTTTTAAAAGACAAGGAAAAAATTAAGATTTCTTGAAAGCAAACATTAATATTCAAATGTTTATCCAGTTTTGCATAACTATATCTGTTAATCTGACCAACAGATTTTTTTTGGTTTGGAGATGTTTAATTTTTTTTTTTTTTGGACAAAA
>PVKN010035600.1:0-11600 GCA_004027915.1 Capromys pilorides | reverse complement strand
GTGTGTGCACGTGGAGGTGTCGTGCCCCGGGATGTACCCTTGGCATGTGCTCATACATGGAGAGACAGGCCTGGCACTGGGTGGCTTCAGCCTGAAAACCTGAATTTCCTCCAGGGAGGAAACAGACCTGGTGGGTCCTGCTCCTTTCTGCTCCCTGCCTTGGTGGGCCAGGGATGGCTTCTACCTTCACTCAACACACTGGTAGTAAGTCGTGTGCCAGGGGACTGCTCAGGGTCTAGGCATGGGGTAGGAAACGTGAGCTGCCTGTGGCTGGGCGAGGAGCTGACTGAAGAAGGCACCTGCCAGCCAACACCCTCTGGCCTCCACTGCGTGCCCTCTGAGACCCAGACAGTGTCGCTGCAGCAAGGGCTGATGGGAGGCGCTGGACTGTGGGGAAACAGGGAGGGCTCCATGGAGGCTGAAGAGAGCTCAGGCCCAGAAGGGAGGCAGCCGGACCACGCAGGCTCCAGGCCCGCTCGAGGGCCCTGTCCACATGCCCCAGTTGCCCATCGCTCTGCGTCCTAAGTGACAGAGTGGCTTGCAGAAGGCCTACACCTCCCTGTGCCCAACCACATCAGTGGCCCAGGGCAGGGCTCTGAAGGGATGCATTGCCCCAACAGTGACAGTGGCTGCCAGCTGTGGGGACAGGAAGAAGGAGAACCTGAACTCTGAACCTTCAGATTCTGCGGATGTTGAGGTCAGGGGGGAGGCAGTGATTAGCTCACCCTGCAGGAAGTCAGGCCTTGGCCCAGGGCACAGGACAGCTGGGTGCAGAGCAGTGGAGCCCCCTGGACAGGAAGTGCTGCCCTGAGCTGAGGATGCAGAGGCAGCAGGTGCGCAGGTCACCAGGGCTACAGTCAAGGGAGCAGGACGGTATCTGCAACTGTCAGAGGGCCGGGGCCTCTGGGGGTCAAGACAGTGGCCTTGCACGAGGTAGCTGCCCTCCCCCGAGGGAGCTCTCAGGGTCGGGCTCAAGAGTCTCTAATCTGGTGCTCTGTGGTCAGGGTCCCAGGCCCTTCTGCACCGCCCAGAGGTGAGCTCCCAGGCATCGCAGCTGGCTCACACTTGCTGAAGGAGAGTATGGGAACTGTCCAGCCGGCTCCAGGAAGCCAGGTTGGTTCCAGGAACAGATACTGAAGGCTGGCCTCCCTGCAGCCCCCACGCCCACCCCAGAGGCCAGGCAGCTGCCAGGACTCAGAGGTAGAAATAGCAGGGCAGGGAGCAGGAGCCCAGCCTAGCCCAGGCCCTGGAAGCAAAGCCGGGAAGCTTGGCCGCTCCTTCCCTGCCGCACCGCCCTTGTTGAGTGTTGGCTTTCCTAGGGGACCTCAGCCCTCCACGCTTCCCCTTGTCCTTCCAGACCATATTTGGCCTGCGGTCTAAGCTGGGGTCTTTCCAGACCTGAGGGTCCCGACCTTCACCCAGGGAGTGGGTGGCCGGCCAGCGACGCCTGCTCGCATTCAACCTTCTGAAGCAGGTGAGTGAGGACCTCTGAGCTGCACCTTGGCTAATATCTCTGCAAAAACAAAGGCACTAAAGGGGCCCTGGTGCCGCAGATCTCCACCCCTTCCCTCCACGAGGAGGCGGAATCGGGCTTGGCACCACTGAGCAGGTGGTGTGGGAGCTGCGCTGGGCCCCAGCAGGGGCTCCCCAAGAGGCAGAGCAGAGGGGAGTCTGTTCAAGGGGCTGCGGAGGCCACGGAGCCACACCATGGCCCGACCATGGCTGCGAAAGTTGTCCCACGATGGCAGAGTGGGGACAGCCTCCTGTGGGCGGCCTCAGGCCCGTCCAGGTTGAGGACAGCGTGGGCTTCCTGCGGCCTCCTGGGACCTACGGGTGGCGAGGCCAAGGGAGAGGTCCTGTGAGGCCCAGAGAGCAGCTCCTCTGCGAAGGACGTGGTTTGGGGCTTTAGAATTTCTAAAAACTTGCCACCATGCGCCACGGAGGGGTAGAGCAGACCCTTAAGGGAAGCTCAGGCAGGCTCCGCTCACCACGGCGCCATGTTGGAAACCGATGGTGGAATCCCGCAGGCAGGAACAGCCATGGGGGGCACAGCACCTGGGGGAGTCCCGAACAACTCTTTGCCCAGTGCTACCCCACAAGTGCTGCGATCTCATTTCAGAGACTCAGCCAACAGAGGGGCCGAAAGGAAGGAAGGGGGCTAGGAAAAGAAATCAAGTTGTATCATGTACAGAGACAAGTTCCTTCTGACGAATGTGGTCACTATGTATACCTAAAGTGCAGCAATCAACTGAAAGAAGCAAGGAAGGAAGGAAGGAAGGAAGAAAGGAAGGAAGGAAGGAAGGAAGGAAGGAAGGAAGGAAGGAAGGAAGGGAGGGAGGAAGCAAGGAAGCAAGCAAGGAAGGAAGAAAGGGTGGGCAGGCAGGCAGACAACCTTCCTCAATGTGCCTGCTAAGCCCAGAACCACAGCAACAAAAGGCAGCCAGCAAGCGAGAGGGACACCTGCTCCTAGACCAGGCCCAATACATTTTTTTTTTTTTTGAAAGATACATAAAGTTTATTATACATAAATATTTGTTTATAGGGGAAGCCTCTTAAAACAAAAGACAAGCCCGGAGTGGTGACGCACGCCTTTAATCCCAGCACTTGGGCGGCTGAGGCAGGAGGATCAGTGTGAGTTCGAGACCAGCCTGGGCTACAAAAGTGAGCTCAAGGCCAGGCTGAACTGCATAGCGAGACCCTGTCTCAAAAAGACAAAAAAATAAAAGACCAAGACTGTAAAAAGGTTTTATATCTTGAAAGGATAATCAGAAGTCTTAGCCAGCTCTGTACATATCAATCTGAGGAAATAGGATCAGGTTCCGTCAAAATGGAGACAGTCGCTCTTCCTTCAGGAAGAGCTGCTCAGACATCCTCCACAGTTCCCCCTTCTTTGTTTTGAAGAAGCTGGAGCAGTGTCAGTTGTGAGCGCGTAACCCATAGCTGTCGTTGGGCTGAGAATCCTCTGTGACACATTCTAATGAGAAGGATTATAAACAAGAGAATGAGTATAACAATTCCAATATAAAACCAGAAGTGAGCCCTGAGATATGCAAATAGATTTAACGGCTCTATAGCATCAGCCAACTTATCCCAGTCTTTAATCTGGGCATCAAATGTGGCTGTCTGCTGTGATATTAACAATACTTTTCTCTGAAGAGCATCTATATCCAAAGTAATATTTTGATGGATAGCTCCTTATATGTTTCTCGATTAGTCCCCAAGGATGAAGACTTTTGTTACATGATAATGGAGTGATACAAAAGCTAGTCATATTATAGTGACATCTTAAACCTTGTTATAATTGTAAACTTTCAATTGGATCCCCCATTCAAAGGGCAGAGGTTTCTAAAATGCTCACTTGGGTCTGCAATTTAACATCAATTTCTTGTTGAATTTTCCAGCTATCATCAGCAGTTCTTGTCCTATTTTCTACAAAGTGAGCAGTTTGTACTAAATGAGCTAATGCTGCAGATCCAATGGCTGTGCTGGCTAAGGAAATTATCCCTGCTGTAATTAATCCCAGTATCCTCTGGGTCCATTTGCTAAATCTTTTAATTGAGGTCTCTACCAAGAGGAAAGTAGGTAAATGATATTAAGACTCAGTTTGACAGGAAGGCAAACTCCAGGCATTCTGCTCATGATTACTACCATGGAGCGGTTGGAAAGATGTTCAGGTATGGTGCAATGGGTTTGATAACAATTAGTACATGAGAACATATTTGGTTGCCAGTTTACCTTCCCTATCAATAATGTAAGAGGATTATAAATGCATATATTTACTTTTATGTATTCATGACTTTGACCTTTCATCCACTTACTGGCTGTAGATGTCCAGTCTGCAGCTGCCCAGCATGGAAAGGTAAGGCTAGCTTCCAGAAAGTATGTTGTATGGGCCCAGTTCTGTCACCAACAATGAGTCTGGAGAGGGGAGGATTGAGGCTTCTATCTAACCATATAACATTGGACAAGGCATCTGAGATCATGATATAGTGGAAGCAATCTGCAAAAGAAATCTTCTGCCAATTTGGATCTTTCCCTGGAAGGAACCCGGCAGAGGACCAATCTATAAATGAATAATTAGATTTGCATGTAGCCTGTCCATGGTATGGATCTCTGCAAGTCTACCATGGGCCCAAATCACCTTCCTCAAAGTGAGGGGCATGAGCTTCTGGAAAACAGACAGGAATGTTAGGTTTAAAATTTTCTTAGTGGGCCAGCAAGATGGCTCAGCAGTCTAGAGCGCCTGCCTTGGAAAATTTAGGCACCCACAGGGACCGTGTCTCGATCCCCGGCACCACATCCTCTGCCAGCCACACCCGAAGGGCAGGCTGAGCCGGCCATAACACAAACAAATAAATGAGGTTTAATAAAAATAAAATAAAATTTAAAAAATAAAATAAAATTTTCCTAGCATGTTGTCCTCTGTGGGAATAGAACTTAAAGTTCATAGGGCAAATTGTCCTGCAGACAATTGCACTTTTCATGTCTGATTCGTAACTAGCATACAAGAGCCAAAATCTTCCTATAGATGGGCTACACACAAAAGAGAAAATATAAAATGGGATGTGTCCCAGCACTCGGGAGGCTGAGGCAGGAGGATCAGTGCGAGTTCGAGACCAGCCTGGGCTACAAAAGTGAGCTCAAGGCCAGCCTGAACTACACAGGGAGACCCTGTCTCAAAAAGACAAAAAAAAAATTAAATTAAATTAAATGAGATGTGACATTAAGCTTAGTTTGTTGTTGTAAACACATTAAAATTTGTGATTCCACAGCTAATATCCAACACATTGGAGTACCACGTCAGACCCTCCTCATAGATTTCAAGCAACAGACCTAATGGCGTGTCAGCTACTATCCTGGGAAGGCCTGAAGCAGACCATTGGTGAAGTACGCCGCCTTGTTGATGACCAGGGTTTGATTCTGTCACCCAAAAGTCTTTTCATTGCTACGCTTGCTATCCTAGCAGCTACAGTACGTATTCCCCCAGTTCAGGGAAAGGAATATTGGGCCTATATATCTAATCCACCCCTACTTAGACCACTTACATGGATAGAGAAGCCCCCAGAAGTTTTTCATTCTGTACAGGGCAATAACCCCAAATATACTATTCTGCCCACCTAGCTCAGTGGGCAGAGCATGAGCCTCTTAATCTCAGGGTCATGAGTTCAGGCCCCACATTGGGCACCAGTGTCAGAGTCCCTTCTTGGCTCATGTCTCAGCCCAAGAAGTCTAAACTTATACTCCTCAAAATACATTATTGAAATTCCACCAAGTTAATTCCAATCTACCACTCCCAGTGCAACCCACATGGAAAACAAAAAACATTAAAACAAGGGGGCCCTAAGTCCAGCCACGAAGATGACTTTCCAGAACAAAGAGACCGACCCAGGGCCACACTTGGGTTTTCTTCAGCGGAGATGGGGGAGTGGCTTGAGAAAGGGAATTGTGGGAAGTAGGTGAGTACTGTGAGCTGGGCTAGGTAGATGGCCTGCATTTACCTCTGCCATATTCTGAGAGGATATGCAGAGAAAGTAATTTGCATTATGCTATTGAAATAGTATCTAATGTTTCAGGGGTCTGGTGCTTCAGCTTTGATGTAGTCCTTCAAACCCCAGGAAGTCATAGCCTCTGTCTCCAGGCTCAATCCCAGCTGGCAGCACAGAGCATTGGCTCTTCAGCCTGTCTTGACCTAGCTCACATTAAGGAGCAAGTGTAGCTTACCAGGAAAACACGCTTGCCACCTTCAAAGACTATCACCAGCACCTCAGCTAGACCAATATGCACTGCTTAAGGCCAGTTGAGAGGTCAATCAGAAGTCCTAGCCAGCTCTGTACACATCAATAAGAGAAAATAGATTCGGGCTCAGTCAAAATGGAGACAGTCGCTCTTCTTTCAAGGAGAGCTGCTCAGCTGGTCCTCCACAGACGTGTGTACCCCTGAGTGAATACTTTGTTTGCTCTGTTGTGATCAGAATGTCTTCACCATTTCTCTGCTTGTGGCCCTAGATCCCTGGTACTAGGTGCAGTGTGTCTAGTCCAGGGTCACACATAGTCTCCCTGACTCCTGCCCCTCTGCCCTACAGGTGGTTCTTCTGCTGACCAACATGGCGGAAGACCGGGTGCCCCCTCCCACTCCACGCCCTGCCTCCTTCACATCGATGGCGTCGTATCGCAGGGATTACGGCCTCTCCCCTGAGCTCAGCAGCAAGCTTAAGAAAGCCATGAGAGATGAGAATTTGATGGAAGTGGCTATGGTGGCCAGGGAGGTGGTGGAAACAGTGTCTAGAGCTCCGATGCGCGTCGCCGTGATAGGGAACACTGGTGATGGAATGTCAAGTTTCATCAATGCTCTGCGAGAGATCGGGCATCAGGAGGCGACCTCAGCCCCTACTGGGGAAGAGCGGACCACGCTGACACCAGCCATGTACACCTCCCCCATGTTCCCCAATGTGTCCCTCTGGGACCTCCCAGGCATTGGGGCCCCAAGAGAGCACCCTGACAAATATCTGGAGGATATACAGATTGGCCAGTATGACTTCTTCCTCCTCATGGTGTCAGAGTGGTTCAAAGGGTATCACTTAAAGCTTGCCAAAGCCATCCAGGCATCTGGAAAGAGCTTCTACATCGTCTGGACCAAGATAGACAGGGACCTCAGCTCCACGAACCTCTCCGAGGCTTACCTCCGGAAGAAAATTCGAGAGAATATCGTGATAGACCTCCAGCTGGGACAGGTGCAAGAGCCGCCCATCTTCATAGTATCCAGCCTGGACCCTTCCTCATATGACTTCCCAAGCCTGAAGAAGCAGCTGAATGAAGACGTCTGCTACCTCAGGCATCTCCTGTCCTTGGAGGCCTTCTCCCGCACCTGTGAGGAGGCCCTTAATGAGAACATAGACTCCCTGACGCCAAAAATGAACCATTTCTTAAAATACTTGCAGGACACACTTACCGCATGGGATGCTGATGACCTAGAGCAGCGTGTGAAGGCCTACCAGGTGTGCTTTGACGAGGACGAGGAGTCACTGTAGCACATGGCCTGGAACATGGGCAGGGAGTGATCAGAGTGCCACCCTGAGGTGTGGGGACTGGGACAGGTTCCACAGAGCCAACAGGTGGCTGTGACTCCAGACGTGCCTGTGATCTGCGCTCTGCTCCCCCTTCTGCATTATATCCCCTGCTTTGGTTTCTCTGTCTTCTGCTACTTTGAGCACCTGAAGCACAGATGCACGTTGCGCTTGGTTGCCCAGGACACCACGGCCATCCTGAGGAAAATCTGGGACTATGCCATGTGTCCCGCCTGAGCCAGAGAGGAGTGGACGGCAACCTCGGCCTCTGTGGAGGTTAGGCTGCCCCCATCCTCTTCCCTACCTGGAGTGGAGCCGAGAAATATAAACAGCCTTCTATATACAGGGAACATAGGGCTACACAAAATTTTTAAAGAAATTTTAAGAAATTGCTCATAGTTCTAATCTAAATTTAAGTGCTTTATTCCTTTGAGGAAAAAGTATTTATTGAAATCATTGAGCAAGTTTCCTGAGTCCAGGAGGCAGAAATTCTGCTTTGGTAGTAATCATGATGTGCATCTAAACTAATGTGCTTTGCTCCTAAAGTAAATTCTTCTTGGTTAAAACCTCCGTGTCCTTTCTGTCCTTCCTGCCCCTGCACACACTCCAGGCGTATGTGGCACCGAGGGGCACTCACAAGCCTAAGGGCACCTGGTCAGGGCACCACGTCCTTTGGGCCTGGGTTGCTGCTGAGGACCAGGTTCCACCCATGAATGAGGAGTGTCCCTGAAAGAGACGTCAGGAAACCCCGAGGAAATGTGTCAGCCCCTGACTGAACCAAGGCGAGGCCCAGCCTGCCATGTGCACATTTGTTTTCCAGTGCTAAAATGAAATACCTCACTGGGCATGATGGAGGGTCACTGTGAATTCAAGGCAGCTTAAACTACCTGGCCAGATCCCATACCAAGATGAAACCTTAGCCAGGCGTGGTGGTTTACACTCCTGTAATCCCAGCACTTAGGAGGCTGAGACAGAAGGATCATTGTGAGTTTGAGACCAGGCTGGGCTACAAAGCAAATTCAAAGCCAGCCTAAACTTCACAGCGAGACCCTACCTCAAAACAAACAAACATCAAAACAAAACACAAAATGCCTGAAGGGGATTCTAAAAGCCGAAGCACTTCACTGACTCTCAAGTTGGAGTCAATGTTGAGAAGCCGGGACCGCTTTGCCTTAGGCGAGAGCTTCCCTGTGCACCTGTGGAAGAGACTGATCATGCGGTCAGATGAGGGGCTGGAGTGGCTTGGTGAGTCACAGTGTTTCCTAGGGGCAGGTCCTTCAAAACCTAACCAGCTGGGCGTGGTGGCGCATGTCTGTAATCCCAGCACTTGGAAGGCTGAGGCAGGAGGATCAGTGTGAGTTCCAGACCAGCCTAGGCTACAGAAGTGAGCTCAAGGCCAGCCTGAACTGCATAGCGAGACCCTGTCTCAAAAAGACAAAAATAAATAAATAAATGAAAGAACGTAACCAGGCACATGAGGCCAATGTCTGTCACCTCAACGCCATCACACTGGGGCCCGGGCTTCTAGCACCAGAGCCCTCAGAGGGCCAACTCAAACAGTGTAACCTTGAGTGGATCTGCTGGAGGGCAGCCTGGCAGCCGGGAAGGGCAGATGGGTACAGAGAGGGGGCTGCGTACAGAGAGGTGGCTGCACTGGGCTGCGGGAGGCAGGGCTCATCCCTCTCCAGCTGGAGCAGAGAGAAGTGCCTTTCCTGCCTCTGCTGCAGTTTAGTCACAAACCAGTAAGGGTGTCTCTGATCGCTAACTCCTGGGGCTAGGAGTGGCTGGTAATTCTTGTGCTAATTATGCTAAGAGCTGAGTCTTGGTTACTTTTCTCATTGCTGGGAGCAAATGCACAACACCCATCATTCAAGGACGTGAGCAGTCTATAGAGGTTTGAGCCCATTATCTGGCTCCAAGGCAGGATTGGCACGACGTGGCACAGCTGCAGAGGAGAAGCAGCCCATGGCCAGGGCAGACAGCAAAAGCAGCCAGGGAGAGAGACCAACCTCTTTCTGGCCCTTCCATGTCAGGCAGGCCGCTCAACCTGGGGTGGTATGGGACTCACACCCTTCACCCCAGCAGCCACAAACTCTAGATCCAGCCCCCTCTGAAAGGCCTGCCCCCATGACCACGTGAGGCTGTGGGGGACCTCCAGACACAAGCCATAGTGAGGTGCCAGCCCTGCGATACCCATTCCAGCAGCGCAGGGCTCTGCTTGACCAACTTCTACAGTGTTTGCAGTAGTAAGGATCGAACCCCAGGCATCAAACCTGCTGGGCCAGCACTCAGCCACCAGGCTACACCCACCCCCAGAACTTGCTTAGCTTTTCTTCATTATTTTCATTTGCAGTGGAATTTTGGAAGTCTGCTGGTTGGCTTCTTCCTTCCCTCTCCTTCTCTCCCTCTCTACCTATTTCTTTTTTCTATTCCACCCTTCCACTCTCCTTATCTCCCTTCTCTTTTTCTCTTTTTAAAAACTCTGTCCCAAGGGGCTGGGCAGATAGCTCCGTGGCACAACTGCCTGCCTGGCAAGTGCAAGGTCGTGAGTTTGAACCCTGGTCCTGCAAAAAATAAAAAATAAAAACTCTGTCCCAGCAACCCCTGCACACCTTTGCATCTTCTCCATTCAGGGGTCAGCCAGAGGTCTGGTCTGTTGCTGCCACTCCAGCCCTCCAACCTCCCAGACACGGCCACTGAGGTAATGACCAGCTGTCTTGGTCCCTTCTCTTGTTTCTGAGACACCATACCTGTCACCCACAAGTTAAGACGGGGAACCTTTGCTTGGCTCACAGTTCATAGAGGCTTCAGTCCAATGTTGCCAGCTCCAAGGCATGGTGGCATGGCAGAGGGGCACCGCAGAGGAGAAACAGTCCCCAGCAAGCAGGCAGGCAGAGCCCATCAGCCCTGTGTCTATCCCTCCTATTCTAGCGGAGTGTGGCACTCACACCCTTCCTCCCGCCCAGAACTGTGCCAACCAATGAGTGCACTGGTTTAGCAGTCACACACCCTCGATCCCAGCCTTGCCCTGTAGACCCAGCCGCCTCTGAAAGGCCCCTGTGCCTGCATGGAGCTGTGTGTGGACACAGCCATGACACCAACATGTGTCTCCGGACCTGCTAAGATTCATCATTGAATCCCAATTTTCACAGGCATTTTGTGCACTTCTACTCAGGGTAGTGGTGATTGTTTTCATTTGGTTCTGCCTTTCTAAGGCACCAGTGTCTGAGTCTGCAGAGCACAGATCTGCATCTGCAGGCCTGGGTCCGGAGCTTCTCATCTGCCTCAGTTTTCATGTTGCTCAGATTAGAGACATGGACCACTGGGCCTGGCTAATCCAGCTGTTTTTTTGTTTTGTTTTTTTAAATAACCAATCATCAGTTTGTTAAAATAACTGGGGGACCACCTGCTTGGGGGCCCCCCTTCCTATCCCTCTCTCAGACAGGAGCTTTCTTTCTCCCAGTAAATATATTCTGCTGATAAAAAATAAAATAATTGACTTAGCCATCAGCAAAAGTGATTTCAACCTTCACTCTTGGCTAAGTACTGAAGAAGAAGATTTGCTTGCCAATTTTAGAAAAAACGAGTTTACGAACCCTTTTGGATTCTCATCTTCACATGATGCCACGCCTGACAAATTTTATCAGAAGGTGTTTTTCTTGCAATGTTCCTCAGAGTCTTGGTGGCATGCTGACTGGGTCTGTCCTGTGTGGTACTGGGGATCGAGTCCAGGGCCTCCTTCATGTGAGGCAAGGGTTGCTCCCCTGAACCACACCCCCAGCTCTGCTCTGCAATTCTCCTCCTTTGCACCCCTGCCCAGTTCAGCACACATCTTCTGGGGTTTGTTTTGCACCCAATCAGCATAATTCTAATGTGGTGAGGCTCTGATCCTGGTTCCTTAAAGGTCTTTTCAGATTTTTTTTTCTTGTGGTACTGCAGGTTGAACCCAAAGACTATATACCGAGCTACATCCCCAGCCATGTTTTTACTTTTTAAGCTTTTGAGACAAGAGCTCACTGTATTCACTAAGTTGCCCATGCTGTGCTTAACCGTGGATCCTTCTGCCTCAGTATCAAGGCGTCATGGAATTACAGCTGAATGCCACCCTGCCCAGCTTCTTTCCTGCTCCTTGGAAAGCCTAGTGACGTCTTGCTGGGCACAGTGAAGCGTGCCCGTCATCCCAGCACACTGTGAGGTCGTGGCAGGAGGACTTTGTGCTGGACCCAGCCTAGGCATCATAACAATGTAGGGAGACCTTGCCGCAGAGTGGACGATGAAATGCACTAAGATGGCTGGGGACAGGGCTCCGTGCAGTGGCCCAGGTTTAATACTTTGCTTCAAAAAAAAAAAAAGCCATGGCTGCAGTGAGGCTGCCTGACCACCTTACCTCTGAGGAGTGCAAACAGCAGTGAGTGGGGTACAGGAGGGGAGCCCCAGCTCTATTATAAAAACAAACTCAGTCCCTTTTTTATTTTTTTGGCAGGACAGGGGCGAACTTAGTCCTTGATGAACACAGGTTCTTGGTTTTAATGACATC
>PVKN010035599.1:0-11601 GCA_004027915.1 Capromys pilorides | reverse complement strand
AGTAGATTTTTAGAGTTAGTCTGATTTGTCTTACCAGCTTTTCATCTGTTTTAACATGAGTTAAGCCTAATTCTGATTTCAGCTATTTGATTTATGGAAATAGCATGGTTTCATTTTGCACAATAGGTGGAAGATCCTTGATTTTTACATGTTAAATCTCAGCTGGCATAGTTTCTTTCCAATGATTTATAATATGGTGAAATTGTAGTTTCTTAGCAACTAAAGGTTTTTGGATAGGCTTAGTAAGACTCATCTGGCTGCTCCCAATGATATGTGTTCTAAATACAGCAGAGTACAGCCTTTCCCTTGAAATGAGCTTGAATTCAGTCACATGACATAACCAGGAAAGTGAAGCTGAGCCTGTTGTTGACCCAAATGAATGTAAATTGAATTCAAGGAAGAAATGGCTATTTTTTGAGTTGGAGTTTATATAGCTAAAGGTGCAATTTTATTGCTTTCAATAGCATGTCCTATGAAAATATAAAAGCTTTCAATTGATGGGGCTGGTGAGATGGCTCAGCGGTCTAAAGTGCCTGCATCATAAAGTTTAGGCCACCGCAGGGATCACATGCTGTGCCAGCCCCACCCCCAGGGCAGGCTGAGCTGGCCATAACACAAACAAATAAATGAGGTTTAAGAAAATAAAATAAATTTTTAAAAAAGGCTTTCAATTGATAATGGCTCTTACTAGTCTTAACATCATGTTATAAATTTTTGTTGCAGTGCTTAGAAAGAGATACCTTACTCTGATGTAAAAATGCTAGAGAGGTTAGATTACTTACTAAAATGATGTTTTGAAGAAAGAGTATTTCTGGGTTTGAGAAGTGGTGGTTGAGATGTTTGTAGGTAGTGTGGATGTTTTTCAGAAGGCCTCTTGTTATACCTAAAATGAAGAATTTGGACTGATTGTCATGTCCTCTTTATTGAGTATAGTGGTAATCCTTTTGCCACAGAGATTCAGGGCTTTTGTTCAGATAGATTTTGTTTCCGATCCAAGTATTTAGACTGATAAGACCACAGTTTCAAGTAAAATCCTTATTTGTTAGTGTTTATATGTATTAATACAGTTTATTTCATCCAGGTGTGTGGTTGCACACATTTTTAATTTCAGTACTCTGGAGGGCCTGGGTAGGAGGATAATAAGCCTGGGCAATTAGTGAGACTGTATCTCAAAAAATACAAGAATGGGGATGTAGCTCAGTGCAAAGATCTCAGTTCAGTCCTCAGTACTGGGCGTGTGTGTGTGTGGGGAAGTGGTCCATTTTAGCTTGGTGATATGGTGTGCTTATGGTTCCAGCTACTTAGGAAGGAGGTTGTCGGAAAGATCATAAGTACTAGATCTGCAGGGCAGTTTAGTAAGACCTTGTCTTCAAAACAAGAACAAAAAAGCCTGAGAATGTAGCCAGGTGGTAGAGTGCTTGCCAAGGATCTAGGTTTAAATGGGGTGGGGGAGGGGAAGATTTCATTTGAAGGAAGAAATTTGTAAGCTATTCAAAAACTTCATACTAAAATCCAATGAGTATCAACTACACAGCATAATGTGATTAAGAGCACACTAATACAGGAAGAAAAAGAACATACGCTTTGTACACTGCTACAGCTGGATTTGAATTGTAGCTCTATACCTGTGTGATCCTAAATAAGGTAAGCTTCAGTTTCATCTGTAAAATGGGATTGTGGCGATGTCAGCCTCCCAGGGGTTGTGTGAAGATTAAATGATCTGGTGGCTGGCTCCTTAGAGTTAGCCTGGCATAGTGAATCTCAGTAAATGTTATGTTACTCTTCTTACCATATAAAAAGCATCTTTAGCTGGACGTGGTGGTGCATGCCTATAATCCCAGCACTGGGGAGGTAGAGGCAGGAAGATTACAAAGTTTGAGGCCAGCCCGGGATACAAGTGAGTTCAAGGCCAGCCTGAGCTACATAACCATGTCTTGAAATGACCAAAAAAAGAAAGAAAGAAAGAAAAAGAAAAAGCAACAGCATCATTTTTCTTCACACATTTTGATGCTTTTGTCTTTTCAATAAAAGTAAGCCAGTTGTAGGACACCTCCCCCATTGTTATTTGCTTTTATTACTATTTACTTATTAACTTACTAACCTTAAGAAAAGTGACCAGTGGGCTGACTAGATAGCTCAGCAGACTGAAGTTGCCTGCTTAAGCAAATTGCAGAGCCAGAGTTTGATCCTCAGCATGTTGTGCTGGCCTTGCCCCTGGGGTGCTCTGAGATGGAGATTGAGGCTGAGCATGGTGGTGCACACCTGTAATCCCAGTGCTTGGGAGGCTGAAAACAGGAGAGAGACCCTGTACCAAAAGCATTTAAAAAAAAAAAAAAAGGAAAGAAAGAAAAGAAAAGTGATCAGCTACACTATTTGCCATTGTCAATCCTGGTGAGGAAGTTCTTATTTCTGTTTCATTGAGAAATTTCATACACTACCACCACCCCTAAAATAAATATCTTTGAATATGGGCCAATCATCACCTTTCCATAAAATACCACTGTGATACGAAAATAGAATGTAATACCTGGCATATAGATGAATGAGGGTGAACTGTAAGATTGTTCATTTTGAAAGTATCAACTTGGATCCATGCATGATGGTGCATGCCTGTAATTTCAGCAGTTGGGAGGTTAAGGCCAGCCTGGGGCTACAAAGTGAGTTCTAGGCTAGCCTGAACTACTTAGTGAAAAACCCTGTTTCAAAAAAAAAACCCAAAAAACCTGGGAAGCACAAGGTCATGAGTTTCATTTCCTAGTACAAAAAATAAAATTGGATAATTAATACTGGAAGACAATGAAGAATTAAACAAATTTCACTGTTGAGCTGTATTTGAAGAAACCGTTTTGCTTGGGTGATACTAGGTGCTTGTGAACATTGTTTTTTGTGATGGTGCCAGTATCTGCATTAGATTATTTGTCTTTTTCTTTTCTGTCCAGTTTAGCACTTTGTTATTGACTGCGTCTCTTCTTTTTGTGAACTGAAGTCTCATCTGTGGTAGCTATGGCACAGATATGCCAAATGTCAGGTAACAGATTTTATCATAATTAAGGCAAATAAGATTTGCCCAGAAGTATTTTGCTTTGGAGGCAAGCCTTTTTAAAGAGGTCATGGGCCTTTTGCCTACAGGCCACCGACTGACTGAAGCGTCACCAGCAATACAGTGGAGCACACAGTTGTGAGAGTGTTGGACAGGGTCTGAGGAAGGCCATGGTTCTGCATTGGGACTTATCCCTAGGTTTGTTTTACAAACTGGATCCATACTGGAAGTATAGAAGAGTTTTAAAATTTTCTGTTTTCTTTTGGCAGAAACAGTTTAGTGAATGTACTATGGTTTAAAACAAAGGAAAATAAAAAGACGAATGTGCTCCACAGTTCATTTATTTGCTATAAATTAAGGTTGATGTTTATTATCAGCCTAATCTTGTATAAGTTGTAAAGAGCCTCATGAGAAATTAGACTTTGGAATAGATCACTTTTTTCCTTAATACTGTTCTGACATGAAATGTTGTTTTCTTATGAAACATATCTGTAGATGTTAGTTATTTTATAGTATCTTAAATTTTGTTTTTTAAATGAAAATACTTAGGGTTTCAAAAATGACCGATGTAATTAGAAATGTGCTTAGTGTAGATGGACATTGTTTTATGTAAGATGTTTTATACATAAACTTTGAAACTGCTGGATTTGGGTAAGTTTTTTTCATCAGCCAATGTGGGAAGGAGGTATGGTGCTAGTGTCTATGAAAATGAACTATGTAGAAAAACAAATGTTGATTACAAATGTTCAGTGAAAGTCTAAATAAAGTTGGGCAATAAAATTTTGGAAAAAGCAAATCTTGGAAAAAAATTTCTGATGCATTCTATTCAATACTATATTTACAGTGGATGCAGTCTGGACAGGCTCAGACAGAGATGAAGTGAGAAAGGGAAAGAGAAGACAGGCTGCTGTAGAACAAGGAGAAAAGCAGGGAGCAAGAGCGAGGAATGAATCTTCATTGAGGAGCATGTGTAAACAAGCTGAGAAAAGAATAAGTAGACCAGGGACCTCTACAGGAAATGGACACATCATAATTAAAGCTGTGGTGCAAGAGCTGGGGAGGCTGAGGAAGGAAGATCACAAGTTCAAAGCCAGCCTGGACTACATAATGAGATCCTGAGTCAGCAGTTTTAAAAATCACCTATCAGTGCTGGCCAAATAGTTCAGCTGATTAAAGCTCCTGCTTAGGCAGACACTGTGACGAGGGTTCAATCCCCAATGTGCTGGCCTGGCTTCCAGGAAACTCTGAGATGGTGTAATTGAGACTGGCTGTGGTGGTGCATTCCTGTAATCCCAGCTCTTTGGGAGGCTGAACATAGGCAGTTCATTACAAGTCTGATCTATGTAGTAAGATCCTGAGACCCTGTAGACCCTTAGTAAAATAAAATCACCTCTACTATTAGCTTGGTCTTCAGTATGCTTCTTCAAACCAAAACATAACTTTATGTACAGATTCCTCTGATAATGCAGTGTTTAATTGCATGATGCTTTTATTTGGGATAAGATGCATTTTTATATTTATTTGTGGAGTTTTCCTCAAAGGTTGAAGTTTTAGTTGGTAAGGGTTAGCTTTGGGAAGACAGAAAACTATAATAAAGTAACTGAATTTAAAAGATAATGGAAAAGCATCTCTGGATACTGATGTCTAAATTTGAAAGAGTGAACACAAGTGAAATGTATCTGTCTTTAGAGAGTTCATTCCATTTAGGAGTTGGAGACAAAATTCATACCTAACTTCAATTTAGTATGTTAGCTAAAATTGAAAGTAATTTTAACTTTGTTTACAGAAATGTTTATCAGTCAAACTTAACGAGATTATTTTGATCTGACCACTCAGAACTCTTAGTCTATGTAGAAATGAAGTTTACTTAGTATTTAAAGAATTTAAGCATTCATATTTATTTGCACAAAGGGAGACATACTTAGTGTTCTTCAGACACCTGCTGGTTTTTTTGTTTTGTTTTCATCGTTTTTTAAATTAAAAAATAAAATAGTCTTATCTTTTCTTTAAAAAGTGTGGTTAGCTTGATAGAAACATCTTGTGTTAGGTTCCTTGTGAGGGATGGTGTGCCTGTAATTCTAGCAGTCTGGGAGGCTGAGGATCACAATTTAAAGGCCAGTGTGGGCAGTTCAGCAAAAACCTGTTTCAAAGTAAGGGTCTGAGTCTGTAGCTCATATGAAGACCCTGGACTCAATCTCTCATACCCTTTTCTGCAGCTCTTTAAAAAACACTAAATGACAGTCTTTTATATTTCTGAAAGTATTTATGGAATGTTTTAATATTAGTCTTTCCAGATACACATAATGTAATAATTTCAATTACTAGAGAGTTCTTTGGCGTTTTCTAGAAACGTCAATTTGGGATGTTTTGCTTCACTTTGTTTTGTAAGTGATGGTCCCAAGTATTGCTTTAAGTTGATTACACAGTGAAACATAAATGATATGATGTGATGTTACTGTAAAAGTGTCAGGGGTTCTATATTTTGTGGAAGGTTTTATTATTAGAAAACATTAAGGCCCAAATTATATCAGTAGTTTTAATCATATCCGAATTGATAATATTGATTCTCAAAATGATGAAATGTGTGTTTTCCTGACATTACTGAGAAGACACAGTATTACATGTGCAGTAGAAGCATAAAAACAAATAGGAATGTGTTTGCGTATGTAAATTATGCTGTAGATTCTTTTCTTCCTCATGAAAACTGGTACATTAAATGATGTCAAAATTAGAGAAAAGCAAGGGGGAAATCACCCAAGATGGTTATTGTACTGCTGATTTCTATTAGTTTATTGAAAAGAATAGTTATTGCTTATATTGTTCAGTCAATTTTGCATGCCTACAAAAAGACAAAAAAAATTAAGATACTGAGACTGTCTCAAAAAGACAAAAAAATTTTTGCATGCCTGTATTTGGTAATCTGAGCAATTACTTTGAAAATAACAATATACAATATAATAACCGTTGTTAATTTCCTTTTATCTGGTTTTGAAACTATCATTTTTATTTCATTGCATTTTATTTATTTATCTTAGGGAAGGGTCTACAGGGTGTTCAGGGTCTCACTGCTAGATCAGACTCATAGTGATCTGCCTGTTTACAGCCTCCCAAGAGCTGGGATTACAGACCCGTGCTGCCATGCCCGGTCTCAATTGCCATCTCAGTGTGCTCCGGGGGCAGGGCTGGCACGTTGTCTTTTATTTTACAAATAATTATTTCACCTTTAAATTTTATAAGTATATCATACATCATCTTGAAATTGCCACGAAACTTGTATAAAATGACAAAGATTTCCCTGGTTGCTTTCTGTTTCATGTGTTTCAAAAATTCTACTGTGTTGAAAACTATTTTAAAAATATTTCAAAGTTAGCCTCATCAGTGATAGTATGGCTTCTACCTCAGAAATATGGAATGCTTCATGAATTTGCATGTCATCCTTGTGCGGGGGGCATGCTAATCTTCTTGTATCATTCCAATTTTAGTATATGTGCTGCCGAAGTGAGCACTGTATCATTTTTTTTTTCTTTTAAATTGAAAAAAATTTATCTTCCATTTCTAAAAAGTACTGTTCTGGTCAACTTTACAGTTAAGGCCCTGTCTCCAGTGGGCAAATGACCTAGAGAAATAATAGCATTTTTAAAGTGTTATTTTTAAGCTTACTTTGGGTAATAATAATAATAAAAATTGATTTTGAGACCTGCACTGTTTTGAAACTTGTTTGCCTGTAAGTTTCCTTTAGACAACATTTACGTTTTGAGGGAAAAAATCATTGTCAGTTATATAGAGATCTTGTATTAAACTTGCTGGGAATGGGCTGGGGAGATAGCCCCGTGGTACAAGTGCCTGCCTGGCAAGTGCAAGGTTGTGAGTTTGAATCCTAGTCCCGCAAAAACAAACAGACAGACAAACTTGCTAGGAAAATTGCCATTGTGAATTAAAACAAGTGAAAAATCCAGCCAGGTAGGTAGATATTTTGCCTTTTGTTTCTGTTGATTGAAAAGTGAATGCCTAATGGCAAGGAATTAACACTTAACTATTTATATTTCATGTTGTCCTTTGAGGAGATTTGATTTTTATATATGACTTATTTTCACTTGTCCCTTAAAAGTTTAAAACTTCCGAAACTATCTGTGGTTGGTAAAGAAGGCAACCTTAATGTTACTTAGGGAACTTAATGTCTAAGGAACTTCCCAGATTGGCATTCCTTGGAAACAGTATCTTTAACGGTTTCTCTTTATAAGCCTTTTCATTCTTTATGTCTTAATTTGGTCCATTTCCTTAGAATTTTTCTTTTGCACTTTTGTTAGAATTTCAAATGTGTAAGAATAGAGCACATAATATAACCTCTGTGTACCTATCATCTAGTTTCAGTAGTTACTAGCCACATCCTTGCTGCTTATTAGTTAAAAAGTGACCTAAAAACGTACATTCCAAGCTGGAATTTTTCAGGACCTAAACTGTACTTAGTAGGGCTTAGTAAAAAAGAATATTTGGCTTAAAGTGATGTTGAAGTAACTTCAGTGATGCAAGAGCTCTTTAGAAAAAGGTTTTTAATTTTTCTTTTTGGTCTGTGACTGAGATAGAAAAGTAGCATTTATGATTAATGTCGGTATATAATGTTATATACGTGTCGTATGTAAGTTTATAAAGGTGAAGCAGTACCTTTACCCCCTGTGCCTGAGTTTAAGACAGCCAGGTGATATGACTAACATTTCCTAACTTGATTGACAAATATTAATGGACTTTGAAATTCAGTTTGAAAAATAAAAAAAAAATTTCAGGAGTGGGATAGTTCTGAATTTATTACATTTTTCATATACCACCTTAGTCTGGAATAATCTAGTGATTTTTTAGTACAATAAGGATTTTCACAAGGCATTTTTCAGTGGTATTAGCGACACCGCTGTTAACTACTCATTAGTAAAGAAAATATGGCCAGGTGTGGTAGCATAGATATGTAATCCCAGCACTCCGAAGGCTGACACAGGAGGCTCTTTGAGACCAACCTGGGCTGCAAAGTGAGCTCAAGGCCAGTCTGAACTGCATGGGGAGATTCTGTCTCAAAAAGACCAAAAAAAAAAAGTCATATATTAGTATATCTTTTGTCGTCTTCTTCTTGAACCTGGGGAGAAGGGGGAAGACAAAATATTTCAATTTCATAGTCAAATATAACTTTTCTTCCAGTATGCTTGGTTGTCCTTTTTTTCTTTTAAATTAGAGTTTGTGTTCCTTATTCCCTAGTCCTTGCCTTTAAGTTACTAGTTGAGAACAGGGCTGGGAGCACTACTGTTTATTCTGAGCTGAATGCTTACTTGGATGGTGTATGAGGCACATTCTGGTGAGTACAGATTGACTTGAATACTAGCCAAGGGAAGGGAAGGAGAGGAAGTGGAATCATCACTAAAGAATCATCTGCCTTTTGAGTTATGATCCTAGCGTAGCAGCATTTTTTTTTTTTTAATTTTAGATATTGACTGTGATATGGAAAAGAGACAACAAGATGTCCCTCTTCTTTGTTGGCAGCTCTCTGAAGTACTTTTCAATCAACAGATTGAAGGAATATGTTAAATTTAATTTGGGATTTTATTTTATTTTTTTGTTATAGAAGTTTAGCAGGTTTGGAGACAATTATAGAACAACTGGGGGAAAAGTAGCACGGCAGTTACAGCATTGAAATCACATTCATTAATGTTGAAATGCTAGTCTTTCACCAAGGGAGATGAAATAAAAGTCCTAATGCAAAATAAGAAACTGCTGCCTGGAAAAGAATTAGTAATAAAGATGCTTTGCATAGCTTACAATAAACTGTCGATAACCTAGTGGTCACATATCAAAATTACTGTTACTGTTTGCTTAGAACTCCAGATAATTATGAATACTTTCTAACATTCAGGAAAAAATGTAGATACTTCTATGTTAATGGTAGTTTCAGATTTAAAAGAAAGGCCTGAAGGAGTTGAACTTAGGAAAAGGGAGCATCAAGGAGGATGTGATTATCTATTAATACTTTCAAGGTAGCAGTGTAAATGAAGTAAGGGAATTCGTAGTCTCCAAAGATGAATGGGCTGTATCAGAGAGCAGAGGCCCAGAGCACAGGGAAAAAGCATAGGTTTAATATTAAGAAGGTGATTTTAATGAAACTAAGAGGAAAAGAGTTATTTGCACTCACTGTCAGAATCATGGTAAGTAGGGCAAAGAGCTGGTGAAAGGGACCTCATAAAATAGAAAAGAAGTGCTCTTTCTGTGACATGTAATACTTGTTTAGGAGGAAAAGAACCTGCGAAAGTAAATGTGAAATGAAGTGGACTGTTCAGTTGAAAAGGTCAGAAATTAGTTTGTTTCTAGCCCTAAAGATCTATGACTATGAATTCAAGAACGAGTATTTTTAGTTTTTTTGAGACAGGGTCTCACTTGATACGTAGTTCAAGCTGGCCTTGAGTTCACTGTGTAGCGTAGGCTGGCCTGAATGCTGGGATTCCAGGGATGGGCCACCATGCCCATCTTGAAAAAGTAGCTATAATCCCAGCTACTCAGGAGACTGTAGTAGGTGGATTATAGATTAGAGGCCATTTGGACTGTTTAGCAAGAGCCTATGTTAAAGAAAGGGCTGGAGGTGTATTTCTGTGATAGAGTACTTGCCTAGAATGTAGCATAGTATATCACTGAGTATCAGTAATTCAGTATAAGAGATTTACCTTGTTCTTGGGTGTGGGCCAGGCAGAGTGGTTACTACAAGAGTAATAAGAATTGACCAGTGTAACCTGTACTATAACATCCTATAACTCAGTGGTATCCCAAATTTTCTGTTCAAGAAGATTATGGAGCCACAAAGGAGTGGGATCAATAATGTATAGTGTACCTAAGAAGAGTTATCTAGAGAGAAAACATTCTCTCAGGCTTTCACAAAGAGCAAACTGGTCAAACAATGGCCATGATTAATCCAGATGGCTCACACTGTCGTAAGTTCTACAAAATGCTGTACATGGTTTCGAGGTAAATCTTGAGGGAGTTTGACTGACCTTGTCAGATACAAAAGTTACATATATTGTTACATAGGTCTTGCCTTAACTTGGCCTTAACCATACAGCAGAAAAGTTTAACCACAAGGCATAAGTAAAGCCAGGGGGCCAGCGAGATGGTTCAGTGGTCTAAAGTGCCTGCTTAGGCAACCATAGGGACTGTGGTTCCATGCAAGGCACCACATTCTGTGTCAGCCCCACCCCCAGGGCAGGCTGAGCTGGCCATAACATGAATGAATGAATGAATGAATGAATGAATGAATTTAAAAAAATAAAGCCAGATAGTATGCTGGGCTGTAAAGGCTAAAGTCAACAGCTTCTGACATTGTCAGTTCTGCTGATAACCCACTACTGTTACAGATTTTTTTTTTTGTGGGACTGAAGTTCAAACTTACGATCTTGACTTGCCAGGCAGGCACTTGTGCCACGGGGCTATCTCTCTAGCCCCTATTATAGAATGTCGAACTATGCATACAACTACTTTTTCTTAGCTCAGTGAGAAGAAATGTTTGTACCAATAGTGTTTAGAGAAATTATCATGTCTGTATCTTGTACTCTGAACAACTACTATGAAGACAACAATATGCATTGTATTATTCTGGCTGTCCTGCTAATGTGCTGCACCAGCCCCACCCGCCCCACCCCTAGGGCAGGCTGAGCCGGCCAATAAATAAATAAATAAATAGTTTAAAAACAGCTAGGTTCTAGGTTCAGAACAAAATTTTCATCATGTCATTTGAAAATTGTGTAGAAAGAGGAACTATTATTTGTTGTGCAAGACTTTTGGGGGTATTAAAAACCTTTTGGGCCTATCCTGTAAAGGCCAGTAGTACCATCTTAATTATGTGTCAACTGAAAATGCACCCACAAAATTTTCAGTGGCCCTTACAAAAAGCAGAGAAGCTTCCATTGAGAATATCTCCATTTTGTCCCTATACCTAAGTACTGTATTGACAGAATTGTAACACTGGATTATCACACTTTTTGGGAATGGAAAAAGCAAGGACAGTAGCTCTTCACTGACCTTTATTTTGTCAGTGAGCATTAAAACAGACAGGAGCATCGTTTAGTAATCTGGAGAATACAAGCTTTGAAAATACTGAAAATTGGTCTTGTAAAAATGCTGTGCTAGATAAATAAACTATCAGTGCCCCTTTTCCAGCCTCTTCACCAAAGTTTTATAGTATTACATATTTTGGAGGCTGAGATTGTATTGAAGTCCTGATTTTTGGCAAATCTGTTAATCTGTTTCTGTTTTAGCTATTGTTTCCTCATATGCTTATTAGATATAATGGAAACCTCACAGGATGGTGGTTGGAAAGAAATTTCATGAAGTATCTAGCATTGTTCTTGATGAAAGATAAGCGATTGCTAAAATTATCTCTGCCACTGATACTCTACTCAGTTTTTAAAAATCTGTTGTTTGAAAGCTAGCTATGTGCTTTATAATGAAATGGTAATAAAATTTGAAATCTTATAAGGATTTTTAAAAAATTAACCAGTAGCTTAAAAAATGCATATTTGTAGTTCATAACATTAACA